>JAOBRG010378088.1:0-11362 GCA_027574985.1 Umimayanthus nakama
TGGGCCGCGGGCACTTTCCGCCCCCCCCCCCCCCAAGATTTAACCATCCAAAAAAAGCCCAGGCGGAATAGGGTTAAGCGACGTATATAGAAGAAGACAATGTGCTTTCTTGAGCCTTTCAGAGCTGTTACTAAAATGTGCAAACTCCTGCCGTGTCGCAATGGACGACCTATACGGCAGTCGATGAGATACTGATAGAAGGAGATGCCAAGAATGTGAAAGCCTTTGACAATGACACCATTCCCGATACAGGAACATTGCGCTGACGTATTTACCCGGTCGAGTACATTGGCCTACGATAACTGCTGATTAAGCCAAACCAAATCAAAATTTGTATATGTTAGTTATTTAATGTACTTGCAGCTGTTTACAATACAGTCATAGTTGTCAAGTCCTATGTTTTTGCTCTATTTCTCACACAATCTTGCACATTTTCAAAAGTTTATCGAGGCTTATTTGATTACAGTTATAAGAAGTGTCTTTGGCCTAGTACCAGGTTGATGTATATCGACACACGTGTGTGTGCCTCGTAGAGTTTCGAGAAAAACTCGCACCCAACATTCGAAAATCTTTGCAACTATGTGCAGTTAACCCTTTTAGCAAAAAACTTGACAAATGATGAGTTGTCAAATTCTCCTGAATGGATTTTCGTACTTTCCTTTTTTAAAACAATTTGGGACAATTTCCATGTTGGATGGCTTTCTATTTGATCTAATCCTATATTCTCACAACAAAACAACTAATTTTGTATAGATACTGTGAAAAGAAGATCGATGTTGATAAACTTGCTGATGTTGAAACGGTCAGTTCACAGCATGTCACATACAGCGTAAGCTCGCAGCACTTAATTTTCTACTAGAAACGTCTTGTTTTTATTTGTTTTGGGTTTTTTTTGTTGCGATTGTCCAGATAGTAACGTGATATCAATTTTAGAATTTGCGCGAGTGTCTCCTCGGCGCCGTGGTTAGGTCTACGGACTTACAATCTGCTATCCACATGTTTGGTTATTTGAAAAGAAAAGCATTTCAAAAAGTATCGACTGTATAGAATTCTCTTCCAGCCAGAATTACAAATGCCAAAAGTATCAAAAATTTTAAGACGCTCATTCAAGACTATTTGCTTACAAATCAAAACCTGTAACTTGCCAACTTCTTTCTTGACCTATCAGTTAACTGCCTATGTATACCAAATTCTAACGCACTTTCAGAACTTCTCTGAAGATACTTGAGCAAACGTCCAAATCCACCTGTGAACCTGCTCTACTTTAAACACCATATGTGAAGAGGAGCCCCAAATATCATAAGCCCTTTTAAGCTTAAAAGGCTTCTTTGGACTCCTCGCCACACAAACAGTGTCATATTTATATATTTATAGCTTTTTTGTATCATTGTGGTAAAATAAATAAAATAAATGAAATAAAATAAAATAAAAAATAAAAATAAAAGATCTAGTGCATCGCTTACAGTTATTTACCGTTTAGACCTGCACGGACAAAAAAATGGTTTCTGCACAGTTATTAATTGAAAACTTCACATGTGGGGCAGGGTTGGACTCGTTTCGTGTGACGGTTGTCCATCGTATGCGTTTATATACCAGATGAATTCGCGAAAGCGGCAGCACAGCAATATAGAATGTTCTGTGATTTGTTCTGTGACCTGCACTCATAACCTGCAAGTATTTCTTCATTTTCTAGATCTATATCTGACTGAACCTGTATGTTTAATCTAGAGTGCTAAATAAATATTTTGTCGTTGTTAAAGCAATCACGAGGCACGAGAAAGGCTACTTTTAAAAAAGCTTTTTGCTTAAAAATGATTTTAAAATGATTTATCAAATTTCCTCAATTTTTTCAATGATAATTTTTACACGACGTTGTTTGAACTCAGTGGTGGTGAGATTGTTAGTTTGGTAACTCAATCAAGCAAAGCAAAGAAACTTAAACTCTTTTTTGTATGAGAGCTTTTTTTATAAGAAGAAGTTGAAATTACTTCGTCGGAGCAGACTCGGGGCTAACGCTCACTCAGCTACACACTATATTTTACAGGCAAAAAAAATACCATCAACCCTTGTTGGTCAAACTCATTTTACTCGCCCACGCAGATAAAGCAATGTAATCTTGAGTACTCGACATGCATTTTTTATAAGAACCAGTAAATTTTGGCTGAGGCTCGTTGTTCTAAAGTTTGTGCACAATTTGAGCCCCAATTGTTCTAAAATTGCTCTTGAAGTTGTTTTTGTTTCCATCATGTCGTTTACACACTTGACACCGTGCGGCACAGTTTTGGTTTTCCCCTCTGCTCATCTGGTGTTTCCAACTGCAGAAAGACCCGCCGTCAAAAGGCCCCATATAATGACGTGATGTGTTGTGTGCGGTTAAATTTGTGTTTGAAGCCGAGTTCATAGGTTTTGGACAAATTTGAGTCTCGTTGTTCTCATAGAATTGTTCTTATAAAAAGCGTGTATAGCCGTGAGGCCAAATGTGTTATTTAGGAGATATGAAAGCCTTTTCTGCAGAGCGAGCGGTGCTTGGCTGAATCAATAGTACTGCTCTGACAAGCGTCAACGCCAGTGAGTAGAATTGAACCGAACACTAGGGGTCGTCTTTAACTCTACGAACGAAAGATCCCATTGGATAAAAGACAATATAAGTAACCCAAACCTATTATTAAAGAACAAAACCTTAACAAAGAAAGAAAGAAAAAACAAAGATAGCGTGTTCGTAGAGTTAAACCTTACTGAAAACTATTGGGGACGAGGCTTAACAAACGAGCAACAACGAGCAACATAGGTATCATATATCGTCTCCTATCTGCTAAGCACCAATGAACAAGGAGCAGGCGCAGCTCAGTTGGTTAGTGCGCGGCCTTCGGAGCTGGAGGTTCCCGGTTCGATCTTCGGTGACTCCAGCGTCTGCTTCGACTTTCTTTCTGTGTAGCTTGAGCTTTAAATACCCGTAAAACGGAGCAGTGACAGAGGAAGGGGGTAAAGTGCGCACCGAGGGCCACAAGTTTATCAGTTACTTACTGTCACGTGCTACCCTCGTAAAATAAGGTCGCTTTACCTTTACCTTTACTGTTACAGAAACAAATATTTTGTTTCAAAATGCTAGCCACACGTTAATTTATGTAATTATTATTATTATTATTATTGTTATTACTATTACAAAGCTGCTCAAGGTTGCTAAAATTGAAAAAAATTGCTCAAAACGCCAAGAGTTGCTCAAATATTGCCGAGCACAATCTGTTCAGGCCTGGTACCTAGTCCACTAAGAAATATTATAACCAACTAGATGTGCAAGACATAGGTTTTTATTTCCGTTATATATTACTATTTTTACAAAACTGTATTGGTTTCTCAGTTTCCATCGATTCTTTCGGAGTAGATAATTTCTGCCAAGTCGCTCATGCTAGCCTTCAATAGGGCGAGGGCTGTCGAGGCTTGTTCATAGGGAAGTAGGGCAACCGCGCCGGGATGGGATTGTGCTGTTTGCGCAGGCATGGTACTGTTCAGCCACTGAACCTACATGAAGTGGGAGGAACTAGTCAGTTAACCTGGCTAGTATGAACTTGTTCCTGGTAGAGCAAACATTACTGAGAAAAAATTTACAGTTACAAAAGGATTTGGCTACAAGCGTCCACGTTTTTCGGACTGCAGATTTGGGGAGGGGTGGGTGTGATTATTGTTGCTATATAATCAAGAAGATGGCAGCAGATGTGATATATTGTCATTGCTGTGTTAAATGTGGATGCTTTAGTTCAAGATGTAACGTAGCTTTCTTTTTAGTAATATATTTTTGCAAATAACACTTGGGAAGGGGAATTGGCTGAAAGTCGTTGTGCGTACATTGTGCGATCTAATAGGTATAAGAGTTGATTATATTTGGGGTGAAATTGATGAGAGTCACATCTGATGAAAGTTGGTGAGACTTGATGACAGCTTATGAGTTTCGACGATCGCGAATGCTTGTGAAAATGAAAAGAAACTGCACACAACGTACACGATCTACAGTTTTTAATAAAAAGTATAGTTTTAACTCTCGCCAATTATCATGCTTTTTTGTCACGTATTTTCACACGTAAACCTAACGATCCATCAGTGTACGTGTTGTGCAGTTTTTTCAATACTTGTAAGTCTTAGCGAATATAAAGAGATACGTGTCAGTCATTCGAAATAGCGGTCGAAATGTTCTAAATTTTTTCTTTCCAATAGGGCAGACCTGATTCTAGTCATCTGGACTTTTGAAAGTGTAGCCTCATTCAGCGACCAAGTCTCCGTTAAACAATCACAAGGAAGGACCTCTCCCCCACCCCACCCCCACCCCCTCTTCCTTTTGCCTCAACCAAGGGTGAGTAAACTCCTTATGGACACGTTATGCTATAGGCTCATTGTCACTGCACGTGTGCCTACACCTACCGCTGTGTTCATAGCCGTAAGTACGGCCGTAAACTTGGCTGTGTTTTGAGTCACACACTGACTCACTTGCTGCCCCAGAACACTATTCGTGTCCACGATCACACGGGTCAGCAGTTGCGAGTACACGGAGAGGTCACGTGCATCTAGGGTCAACTTCTGGAACTCCTGTTAAGGCCAAATGCAGTAAAACAACTGCTAGCTGAATATGCAAGTTCTTTTAGCGACTGTTTCAACGTTTAAACTTCGGTCTGTGATTATAGAATTGTGAGTTGCTCGAAACAATTGCAGCATTGCAGATTGGTTAAAAACACCTAACATTTTCTAAATTGCCATATGTTTTGATAGGGCGTGTCAAATACTAAAATGAAACTCAGAACAAATTATCAGAAACCCTGATGACAAAATTGAGAAACAAAAATAAATTATCAGTTTTTGCAATGTTTTCTTCTATCTTTGTAATGCAACTTATATATTTTCTCTCTTTATCTCGCAAACCCATAACTTATTAGACATCGTAACTACAAGTCATAAAGCAAGTTTGTCATAAAGAAACAATGAGGCTTTTAGTAAATCCAATTTAGGACTGTAAATATAACTTTCAGTATTGCACATTGTGATGTCTTGTATGTTACCCTCTATCTTAAAAGCTTATTGCTTCTTTGGACTTCCTTGTCTTATGTGTACATATCTGAATGATTGTAATAAATTATCTATTGTCAGGCGCGGATTTAGAGGAGGGGCCAGACGGGCCGCGGCCCCTCCCCCCCCCCCCTTTTGGTGGAACATTTGTAAGAAATTTTTGAGAAAATGACTGAAAACGGCACTGAAAAGTCGAATTCCAGTTCCCCTTTCAAGAATTTTGCTTCCGGCCCCACCTTTCTGAAATTTCTGGATTCGCTCCTGAATGATTGTGGCTAAATAAACAAACTGAAAGCAAAGCCTAGAATCTGGAAATATTGTCGACTCAATAAGTAGTGTTCAACAACTAAAATATCATAATTTTTGTAATTACAATTATTAATACTATTGTCATTATTAGTATTATTATTAGATATTATAATCGTACCACTCCGTATTAAGCTTTGTCTTTTGCATGATGAAGAGTAGCACGACTGCTTGAAATGTTGCTATGAGACCTGCTCAAAAATGATCCAAAGGAGAGCAAGAGTGACATCAAAGTTACATTCATCTCAATGACAAGAGGTGACATAGCGAGTCAATAGAATACAGCTTGTCATCAGTCTGATCCTTTGCATTCAAAGATATTATATTAGTTTGAAGTTTATTATCATCATGACCATCAATGTATTTACAAATTTACAATGTATTTACAACGGTTCGCTAGCCAGATATATATTTTTACTTAATCTTACCGTCATTCCTCGGCCATATCCCTGGGTGATAGTAGCTGTCTTGTTGACACCGACAACAGTCTGCAGTGTAAAGATAAAACCGTGGACAGTGTTTGTGTTGTCATGTAAGACTGGAACACTGATCTGAACTTTTCTATCAGTAGTGACTACCACTCATAGAAAATTAGTTACCGTGATTTTTTGATAAGAACCTTATTCTACTTCAACTAACTTAAATCAAATTATAAACGTCCACTTTCAGTCATTGTCCCTTGCGCAGGCGGAAATGCATCGATGCATATCGTTGTATACTACTGAACGATGAGAAAACCAATCAGAACACAGATATTTACACTATTAAATTTTGAATAATTCTATTACATTAAAAATTAAGTGGTTATAGTATGCTTTGATTGGCTACATAATATCGAAATAACTGTTGTCTAGAGTGTTGTGAAGACATTGAAATCAAGTAGAAAAATTACTCTTGACTCCATTTTCAACTGAGTAGATTTTTCGGCTGGATATTCCCAGTGACTACAGAAGCTGAATGTACTTATACACTGCCGTTAAAGGATTGTTTATGCTACCACATTAAAAGTAAAGGGGATATTATATGCTTTGATTGGCTACATGATTTTGAAAACACTGTTGTCTAGAGTGTTCTGAAGACATTGAAATCAAGTAGAAAAATTACTCTTGACTCCATTTTCAAATGAGTAGACTTTTCGGCTGGATTTTCCCAGTGACTACAGAAGCTGAATGTACTTATGCACTGCCTTTAAAGGACAACAACAATTACAACAATATTTTATTCGCACTTCCTTTTTTATCTTTTTACAGGAACAGAAAAATAAAATAAAGACACTATATTTCATTGTTGGTTGGTATGTTTAAATTGTGAACGTAATATGAAAAGAAATATAGAGGTATATATATACGGAAATGCCTAGGGCCTAAATGAACCTAAATAAGTTTTCTAGTTAGGACCCTAGCCAGAACATGTGTCAGATTGAAAATATGTAGCTTTAATCGAACAAACGGGCAAAATACACGCATAACACATAACATATAAGCAAAGCAAAACACACACATGGAGGAAAGTTAGTAGATCGTATCAAGAGTTCTATTTTGTTTTAGTAGTAGATAACTTTTTGCCCTTTTGTTGAACATGTTTCTTTTTTCTTGTTTTAGTTCAGGGGGCAGTTTTTCCCAGATGTTAGTCGCCATCACAGAAAGTGTTTGTTTGTCCTAAAGCGAGCTTTGTATAGGTTGTCATTAGCCGCATAACGGGTATTATATGAGTGCACATCCTTAGCATATTTGAAGCAGTTGTCGAAAATTGGTGGAAGGTGTTGATTGTGCCAGTCGTGTAAAAATTTTATTGTCTGGAGTTCGTAAACATTGTTTACGGTTAATATATCTAATAGGTTTAAAAGTGGTAAAGCACTTTCAGTATTTTCTCCATATAAGGTAGCGAAGAAAATTACCCTGGCAATATGGTTTTGTTTAGTTTGGAGTATTTTTATATTTGATTTATAGGTGCTTCCCCAAGCAATGATGGCATATGAAAGGTAGGGGAAAATGAGATTGTAATAGATCTGCCTAAGTTGGGTTGGGGATAGATAGTGCCGAAGTTTATAAAATATACCGATATTCCTTGATATTTTGGAGGAAATAAATGATACGTGGTACTTCCAATTAATTTTGTCATCTAGGATGACACCTAAATATTTAAATGGTCTTTTTTTTCCAGAGTATAATAAGCACCATCATTCGGGATTACTATTTTAGGTTCTGTATTTAATTTCTTTTGGGCTGATTTGATTATCATAAAATTTGTTTTTTTAAAGTTGATTGACAATTTGTTTGCATCACACCAATTCTTGACTTTACTTAATTCTTTGTTCATGAGAGTTTCTAGGTCTTTTAAGTCTTTAGAAGAAGCAAATACATTTGTATCATCTGCAAATAGCCTGAATGATAATTTCTCAGAAGAATTTACGATATCATTTATGTAAAGTAAAAAATGATGACAAAGGTCCTAATGTACTTCCTTGAGGAATTCCGCAGATAACTGTTTTTAGAGAGGAAACGGTACTATTTAGGGAAACACATTGTTTTCTATTAGTTAGATAGCTCGAGAACCAATTTAAGGGGGTCCCCCGGATGCCATAAATTTCGAGTTTCTTCAAAAGGATTTCGTGATTGACAGTATCAAATGCTTTAGCAAAGTCAAGGAAAACACCACATGTATATATGTTGCTATCTATTGCTTTTTTAAAATTTTCAGTTATTTCTGCTATGGCTTGTTGTGTAGAGTAACCTTTCCTGAATCCAAATTGACATTCAGTAAGAATGTTATGTTTTTCAATATAATTAATGAGTTGTTTGTAAACCAGTTTTTCAAATATTTGACTGAATGATGAAAGTGTAGAGATAGGGCGGTAGTTAGTGGGGTCAAACGTTTCACCACCCTTATCAATTGGTGTTACTTTTGATATTTTTAGTATATCTGGGACCACTCCTTGTAGGAGGGACAGATTAAAAATACAGGTCAATGCCTCACTGATACTGAGATTTGCCAATTTTATGCATTTTTCGGAACTACAATGGTAGCTTTGTTAATTTTTAGGTTCTTAATAAGATCAGACACCTCAAAGGTACAGATACCTCTGAACATGAAGCTATTAGTGAATGTTTATTTGGTGAAAGTTGATGGTTCTGTCTCAGTAATTGGTAGTTTATCAGCAAGGTTTTGTCCTACTTTAATAAAATGTTCATTTAA
Source organism: Umimayanthus nakama (assembly GCA_027574985.1). Taxonomy (NCBI): domain Eukaryota; kingdom Metazoa; phylum Cnidaria; class Anthozoa; order Zoantharia; family Parazoanthidae; genus Umimayanthus; species Umimayanthus nakama. The sequence continues at coordinate 8,554 of JAOBRG010378088.1, forward strand.
TTTATCACATATATTTTTTGTATCTGTAAAGCATTTATTATTATAAATAAGTTTAGATATGGTAGTATTTTTGTTTTTATCCCTATCAATTATCATACCAATTAGTTTCCATGTTATTTTGAGATTATTTTTATTTAGTGCAAATTGAGAGTCAAAGTAATTTTTCTTAGCTGTAGCTTTTACTTTATTTAATTTGTTGTTATATATTTTGTATTGTTTTATCTTTTCAGGGTCACCACTGAGGAAATGTGATTTAAATAATTTATGTCTTTTTTTAATTGAAACAAGAATGGAATTTGAGATCCATGGTTTCTTAAGTTGTTTCATTTTTGAGTTGGAGGCTTTCTTAATGGGGGCATGTTTATCTGTAATATGTTGCAGTGTGTTGATAACATAAGACATACTTTCATGGACATTTGTATTAATGAGGGACATAAAATCAACTCTTTCCAAATCTTCGATGAATTTTTCTTTTCTAAAAGTGGCAAAATCCCTGTAGAATTTTTGCTGGTTAGAAAAAGGAAGGTCAGAAGTAAAAGTGCAGAATCATGGAAGATGGTCTGAGATATCAGCAAGACAAATACCAGATTTGATTGTTTTGCAGGGTACATTAGTGTAGATGTGATCTATTAATGTTTTAGAATGGTATGTAATTCTTGTTGCTTTTGTGATGAGCAGCATGTATTATTTGTTTATGCTACCACATTAAAAGTAAAGGGGATATTAAATGCTTTGATTGGCTACATGATTTTGAAAACACTGTTGTCTAGAGCGTTCTGAAGACATTGAAATCAAGTAGAAAAATTACTCTTGACTCCATTTTCAAATGAGTAGACTTTTCGGCTGGATTTTCCCAGTGACTACAGAAGCTGAATGTACTTATGCACTGCCTTTAAAGGATTGTTTATGCTACCACATTAAAAGTAAAGGGGATATTATATGCTTTGATTGGCTACATGATTTTGAAAACACTGTTGTCTAGAGTGTTCTGAAGACATTGAAATCAAGTAGAAAAATCACTGTTGACTCCATTTTCAAATGAGTAGACTTTTCGGCTGGATTTTCCCAGTGACTACAGAAGCTGAATGTACTTTATACACTACCATTAAAGGATTGCTTGCATTACCACTGAAACAACAAAACTGCGGCAAGCTCTCTTTCTAATTACCAAATACATGTACCAATTGTGCGGATATTATATAGTTTATAGAGTTTGCATTAAAGCGACTTATATAACCACACCATCATAGCATCAATTACATTTCAAGCCTTAGTAACACTCTAGACTATGACACCACTCTAAGCTGGTGGCTTTTTCCTAAACCAAAATGAAGAAATTGTATTCTTCTATGGTTTCTACATAATTATACGTCAAGTAACAACGTAATATTTCTAAAAGGTGACGTTATTTTCAGTGGTCAAACCATTTTTTGCCTTTATTTCTTGGGGTAGGCACATTTAAATTTATAGGTTTGGCCTTTGCAAACTGTTGTTTGTGTTGTAAAACGTTTGTGTAAATGCTTTGTCTGCTCGTTAGAATTCAGTCACAAAGTGTTGCTGTTGCTGCCCAATAAGAATTAAAACTCTCTTTGATGCTAAGATCTTAACACTTGTTATAGTGTTAAAAACCTTTCGAATTTGCTACAACCCAATGAATGAATAAGGAAACCCAAACACTGAACGAACATGCACTTTGGGACTTACACTAGAGAGGCTGTGTTTGTCCTGTTTCTAAAAAGCATGAAAATAAATACCCTTGGGTTAATATTTAGGGAGGATTGTTCATCTCTGAATTTAACGGTTTATCATGTTTGTTTCATGCTAGTTCACACTACTTCTGGTGTCGTAGCACTCACAAACTAATTATAAATATTACTTTTTTAACTCTTGAGTGTAAATAAACGTTATTGTTGTTTACTTTGTTAAACTCACGAGAATAGCCGTTGTGTTATTGAGCTGCTTGCCGTAGGCTTTGCACCATGCATCGTATTGTGGAAGTAGCGGATCTCCAATCATCGGAAGTGGAAACAGTGGCCCAAAAAAATCATCTGCCCTTACGGACATGGGCGCCAACGCTGTGCATAGAACAGCTAGCACAGCAAACACGCAGTGGCCTGTGTTGGCAAAGTACAGATAAGGTGATTAGAAAACATAATGAACGTTATTACTTACATCTCCTTTCTTTAGCGGGCACCTTTTTTATCTTGTATTTTTGTTGGCGTTGCTATTGTTTTAGGTTATTGCTGTACCTATATATTATTCGTTTAGCACTCTGACCTTCTCTATTTACCCACAAATGTTACAATAACTCCATGTGATTACCACAGATTTCTCTTACCTTTTTGCCTTTGTAAATTGTAGTTCAGGAGTGGTAAATAAATATAGATTATTAACAAAAAAGCCTCAATCATTCCACTATTTCTTACTTTTTTCTCTCATTTTCCAAAATTGTATTTTTTTTGCTATCTCTATTATATTTCTTGCCTCAAAGAGTTACAGAGTTTTTGATTAACGTGTATATGAGTGGCTATGAACATCAGGTTTACATGATCAACTATCATTACTATGAAACTATAAATGTTAGTGTCGTTGCAGCTAAGGGTCTGAGTGACATTGCAGAAAGGTTTCTTCTCTATTTTGTTACTGTTTCAATAGTACAATTGTTTTGTTTCTGTGCATTGATAATGTTAACAAGGTGTTTGTAGCTTGATAAAGCGAGGATTCAACCTCCAATTCGATTTCAAGGTCCAAAAATTTGGAATGCAATTGATGATGAAGCTAAAAAATTGTCTATGTCTTTGTTCAAGAA
>JAOBRG010378099.1:0-10141 GCA_027574985.1 Umimayanthus nakama
TTTGCAATAAATCTTGTCATACAAAGCGAAAAATACGCATTCGTTGCCAATCTTCCCAGTGACAAAAGGGACTCTTAGGGGCTTGCTTTTAGTGATTAAACGGGTGTAATATCTCTTCCCATATTCAAGAGGGCTAATTTTGAAAAAAGGTAGCGATGGGGAACAACAATGAATCTACGGGTGGGTGGATGGATGGGTGGATGGATGGTTGGATTTATGGATAATGGATGGATTGAAGGGTTGATGTTCGATATACCAAGTGAGGTGCCATCGTTCATCGTTTCATAGCAACGGTACACTGTTGAGTTTTTTGTAACGCAACTCAGGGATCATTGTCACTGATATATCGAACACAACCATGGATGGTTGAACAAACTTGTAATTGAGTGGGCGCAAGAAAAAGTTGCATTTGACCCAAGCACACACTGTGCAGTGTCAGGAAAGGAGTAAAAAAAAGGAATTCAGTATAAAGCTGTGTCAAACGATCAAGCACAAAACTTACCGGATACGTGACTACAGAACCATCGGGCTGCTCAACCTCAGTTGCTTCAACTCTACACATACATGTAATAATTACGACGAAAATGTTTTATTAGCAGTAATAATAATCGCAATACTACTGTAAATAGGCTTTATCAACAGATATTATCGATACAAAAAAACATCGGAATCCGAAGCGTAGCCCACTAAAAGACCAAAGTAAAACTGTATGTCCATGAAACTGAAGAGAAAAACAAAATGTTAAGTGTCATGTACTTACACAAAAGGTTCCTTGCAATAAACACTAAAAGTTGAAACTAGCGTGTCAAGCACAATCTTAGCCTGGAAAGAAAACAAAGAAGAGAATTGGTTAGATGACCGAAACCCAATCTTATCAAAAAGAACAATCTCATAACAACAATTCACTTCCGGCTCGTTTGATAAGTAAAAAGCTTGACAGAGAAGTGGTTACATTTTTTAGACAAAAGTATGTTGAAGTTGTTTAGGTTAACATAAATTAAAATGTAATTAGCTTTCCTTATATTTTTTTAAACATAGATACACTGCAGTTAGTAGGCATTAACATGTAATTTAAGAAGTGCCGTCTGAAAACCACAACTTTGTGATGTCAGCAACCCAAGTATCATTATCATCATCTTCATTATCATCATCATCATTATTATTATTATTTTTATTATCATCATCATCATCATCATCATCATCATCATCATAAGCATTGTTATTATTATTATTGTTATTGCTACTGTTGCTATCTTTTTTATTATTATTATTGTTATTATTACTAGAAGTAACCAAAGGTTATGAAGTGCGGGCGGCAACACATTTGCGTATTTTTCTCCGATGACCTTATTTGTATAGAATCACGTGTACACGAGACGTATTTATTCAATGGTATTTATCGGAAAATCAACGTGTAAGTACTTCCGGATGCTTCCGAATCTCGAGCAATTATCGATCGCTTTTGGAGGAACAATTTTGAAGCAAGAGTCGAGATCGTCTGTGCAAAATAGGATGCGAGCTCCTCTTGTCGCCCGCAATTAATGATATTACTATTGTTGTTATTATCATCATTATCATCATCATCATTATTATTATTATTATTATTATTATTATTGATATTTTTATTATAATAACATTTTGTTACTATCGAAAAGCTTTTAAAAACAGTTGAGAGTATTCTGTTACCTTGTGAAGATCTGTTGCTGTACATTCAATGAATACATTTTTGGTGTTTAAAGTAATCTTTGAGTGTTCACCTGGAAAATGGGATTGGCAAAACACTAAATCAATGATGTCGTCCCTTTTCAATAAAAACTAGTTACCAAATCTACATGAAACACACTCATTTTCAAATTAGCCCTCAGTGCATGCGATTTTAAACTAATTTCCCTTGAAACAAAGATAAAAAAAGGTAGGCAGCTTTTATATGTAGAAACGGGAAGTACTATCAAAACAGGCGGTCAAGAGACGGGACCAAGAGACGTTATGACAGAAAACGATGAGTTACAGTTGTGATGAAATACAGTGACAGCACATGGAGAAACGCGTACTTGTTCTTAAAGAAGTAAAAGAAGAGGAGGGAAAAGGAAAAAAACAATCAAATTAACGCAAAATACAACAACTTTCAGACAATCTAACACTACATTACATGTAGTTTTAAAAATTTTACATCTTTAGTATAAATTTGAATGCTGAACACAAAACGGAAGCTACTGCAGTTCCAGAATTTCTTTTGTTTCTTACTCTTGACTTCAAAATATCAGAGGTTCGGTCCTAAACCAAAATGGTTTCTCCCGCCTGTTTGATGAATGAACCATGAGAACTGTCTGCATTAATAGTGAATATTACATGAACAGTTAAATACGAGAATGTAATACTGATGTACATATGCGTGTACTGAAAGCAATTGAAGTTTGTCCTCACCATTAATAATCGGTGGCATGGACAGAACCACGCCCTTGCTGTCGTAGATGATGGGGTAAACAGGTTTGTCCCTGATAATTGGTAGGTACTGTTTCAGGTGGCTTTCTCCCTGGAAGTAGGATATGGAAAGTTCGCTTTAAACATTTAAACAACTTAGCCTACAGTTATGGTGTTACATGTAAATCAAAAGACAAACTGTTTAGGAATGCCGTTCAAGAATGAAACAAAAATACCATCAAAAAATTATTGATAACATGAGGAAAAGCGTGATGAAAAAGACAAGCTAGGTAGTAAAAACATAAAAAATATAAGTCTCTTTTTATCTAGTACAGTAATAGCATAATACACATGATAATAACTTTTATATAGTACCGTAAATTATCTAATTAAGGCCCTGTTACACTGTGCAATTTTCTCAGCAACTTGTCTCGCAATGTTTGAAAATGTAGCGTTGCAAGTTGCTGAGTTTTGGTGTTGAAGCCCTATTACACTGTGCATTTTTCTCGGCATTTTGTTCCACAATGCTCTTTGGAACGAAAAAAAGAACTGTGTGCATGCGCCCTTGTTAAAACTGCTGTAAAATTGCGAGGCAAGTTGCTGGAGGGGTGATAACTGTGCAATGGTACTGTTAATTGCTGCAATCCGTTGTGAAAGGTAAAGCTGAGATCTACCTAGTGCAACGCTTCGCGCAACAAAAAAATTGCGAGACAACTCACGTAACAATTGTGCAATTCTCCAGCAACTTGTCTTGCAGCGGCATTGCGAGACAAGTTGCTGAGAAAATTGCACAGTGTAACAGGGCCTTTAACATCCTGTGTGCTTATTTGATTTTGGTGCTTTTAGGAGTTGTTGCTGCGAGCCGAAGGCGAGCAGCAAATTTATTCGTGTCAAGATCCCTGGCCGTGCTGTGTCAGAGACCAAGTTGGTTTGAGATTTTCGTGGACGGACGGACGGATGGACGCAATTTGCCTCGTTTTCATGACGAGATGATGTAATCTTTTATGATAACCAAGAGGGACTAGTAACTAATGGTGATCGACCGCGAACACTTGGAGTTCTTGGCTGTTTATCCAGTTTATCATAAAGTTTATGCTCATTTCAGAATCGTTTTGGCTCAGTTTACAACTTAGTTTATTTGACATTTTGGCTATAACTAAATCAATCCACGGAGCGGCTTACAAGTAAATGGTGAGACGGGAAAATACTCGGGAAAAAACTGCCAAACTCGAAGGAGCGCCAGAAAACATATTGAGTGAGAAGAGAGACGTTCGCCCTGCCAGTCAGAACATCAACATGCATATGGACTATTAGGCTAAAAACATAAACGGAATAGCTGCTAAGATGTTATAAAAATGAGCCGAAAAACAATTGTAAAACAGTCAAACAGGTAACTGGCGCAAGTTATCCGTTTCTGATGACAGCTTTCTGGGAGATTGTAAACAGATTTAAAATTGCTCACTCGATTCTGTCTTGATGCCCGCTTCAGTTTGTCTGGCATTTTGATATGTGTTTATCAAACACTGAAATCGCGGTATTAAGTTGTTAATAGTTTAAAAAGTTGCATTTTGAGCTGCCACAAATGGGAGACATCTTTGTTCAGTTCCCATCAATAGGTAAACATGCTCTGGTTGCACTTTAGACTTAACAAATGGACATCAAGGCAAGCTTTGTAGTACAAAAAACAGAGATTCTAGGACTGCTCTGTCAGCTAGGTATGTAAATGACGGGGCAGATGAGACGCAAAGCCGAGAATTCTTTTTTAAAGCTTCAACCTAGACAAAGATCTGGTTTATACTTTTACAGCTAGATTCAATTTTCCAAATTTACAATCACAGCGCAAGTTTTTTCAGACCAGTTTATTTTCAAATTGGTTTTAAACCTTATATAAAGTAGCAATTATTTATTATTTCTATGCTTTTTCTTACTACCCAGTCTACTATATCTGTAATTATTTATAACTTCAGCTGGTAAACTGTAGTGGATACGAGTAGCCAATAGGCATCATAATCAGAAAAGACTATCGATCTGGAGAAAAAGCAAAGTCTAAAACGTGTTTGTAATATTCAAGTGAACTATTGTTGAGTTAACACGTCTTTTATGAACCGTTTAAAACTTCCCTTTATCAAGAACTTGTTGGTACATAAAAAAATTAAAAATAGATGTATGCCAAATTATTGTCGTAAAAGGTTACCTGATTGACTTCTGTTACATGTACTGTTAACTTTATTGGCTTTGGGGAGGGGGGTATGGGGTTAGAATAACTTTATCGATTCTGAGTAATTGACCACAGACGGTGAAGAGGGTACAAGCTGATCTACCATGACATTACATTTCTTCCTTTCCTGGATTGCCCGAAATTGTCATGCCAGTAGTGATCTGTTTATCACAATGTACATGTACCATGCATACTTTACTTCATTGCTTATGACGGCTCGCAGCACTCCCCTAACCCTTGGTTACTTCTAGTTTTAAAAATAGATCAGATGCGTCTATTGGAGAGAGTCCCCTGTTTTTACAAACGGTAATTCTACGCTTCTTAAACAACCCCTTCCGTTTATTGTACATGTATATGCACAGGAGTACCAACAAAACTATCTGTGATTAATAAGTATAGTTTAACTAAACAATGCCACATTATTAAAAACACAAAATGACACCGCTTATTAAATGGTGTCATTTTGTGTTTCCTTAGTAAGTTGTAAACGCGTTACAGTTGATTTGTATACTAACACTGCAATACACCCTGGCTTATACAGCACACACTAATTCAGTACCTTTAGTGAGATGTTAAGGACATTTTAATTCAAAACCAACCTTGTAAAGCTCCATAAGTTCGACAGCAGTAAACTCTTTTGTCTGAATTTGAAAAAAAAGAATCGGAAGTCAGCATATGTTGCATGTCTTGACAGTACAGTGAGTGTTAAATGAAAAAAAATGCTTGACTTTGAAGGCCGTTTTATGTTACCCAAAATTTCTACCAGCTGTTTTTCAGGCAGTGAAGATTATTGTTTGTGTTTTGAAGACAAGTACCAGGCGTCTTGCAGACAAGCCTCAGACGTGTCATAGACACTTCATAGAAAGCCACTGAATTTCTCGAGACATGACTGTTTTTGCTTAAACTGCGACATGCTCCCCCAATTTTTTAACCTCATGCAATCAAACTTGGCAAGTTCATAAAACAATAGCAGAAGATGAAAACCGTCCTGGCGAATTTTGAAATTCCGCTCCAACCATTTTTTATAACTAAATCAGGGCAGTTTTGTACGCTGCAAAAAAGGAATTTGTTTTCAAATACCTGTAAAAAATTAACGACGCATTCAATTAAAAATCGCCAGGACGGAATTAGAGTAAAAATTGTGCTGAATCTCATAAACAAATTAAAAATGGTTAAAATTGAAACTGACAGCCGCACTGACGTCTAGAAGTGAAATAAAAAAATTTTTAAACATTTTTTCCACCATCATTTAGATAATTTTATAAACTTTCCATTGATACTGTATATAGGTTTGTGGGTATCCGATGCGTATTAACGGAGTTATGTACGGAAAACTGAAAACACCGCTCGAGGTGAACGGTAACCTTAAGACTCTCGACTAGAAAAAATCAGCAAAGATTGAAACAACAACATTTTTTGACTACCCACCTGGTTGAGAGGTTTAAATTTAATATCTTGTGGGGGTCGTGCATCAAACAGAAAAGGGCCCTCTAGAGTATCAAGATCATGGGTTCCTATGGCAACCAGTGACCTCTTGCGGCAGATATTGTGATGAAGCTTGTCTTGCAAGTCAATGAAGCTCTTGTACGATTCCTGTAGTTGCAGACAAAATCCAGAAACTTGAAACTGTGTGCTAGTGTCTGAGTGTACAGTACATTACATGTACATTGCTGTTGAATTATGTATCTCCAGTAGCTTCATTCATGGTAGAACTATAGTATTTGCTTACAAAAGTCTCCCAATTTCACACAAAGCTCTTCATGGCCTTGCCCAGGATTAAATTTCTGTTGTTGTAGAGCTACATGTACATGTATAACCAAGCTCAGAATTTGACATCATTCAATCATCTGATTTCTGTTTTGTATATATGCAAACTTATTAAGTTTGTTAATAGTTTTTCTGTTTCTGCCTGATTACAAATTGTTACATGTCATGAGTAAGAAAATTGAGCCCTGCATAGTGCTTCAATTTAAACAAAAGAACTGATATTGAAAATTATTAATTAATACTGCCACTTCGTTATTATAAAGAATGTCTGCAACCAATATAAAAGGCAAGAAAAATCAGTTTTTCCATCTGATTCAAATCCTGCTACAAGATAATCTCTAAGTGTGGCTCCATTCTAAAAAAGTAACAAAGCAGTACCAACCTCTGTAAAGGTGATATTTCTGAGCACAGCTGCAACACAGTGAGGTCTGACCAGGGCAGTCTGCAAGGATGAATGCACAAACAATGTTGCTCAGGGGAGAAACTCTGGAGGGGGATGATGTGGGGGGAGGGACACAAAACTTTTGAGGTTACATGTACAGAAGGTCCTACTGTACAATTATGTAAATGGATTGCGAGAGAAAAATTTTTGTTTGGCAGATTTTGCCTAAAATTTTAGGTTTTAAAGATAATGTACCTTTTATAGTATAAGGTGAGTTTGGACATAGACAAATTTTGGACCACATTCTTTCATTTTTATTTGATTAAACAATGAAAAATGGTAACGAACTGCCAGATTATATGTAACTTTCAGATTATGGATTCAAGCTTAAACTACAGTCGGTTTGAATGACATATTTCAGTTGACTACCACTTTTCACCTCCCTCTCCCAAGGGACGGATCCAGGATTATATAAAGGGAGGGGCACCAACTATCGCCAAAAGGGATACTGGGGGCATACCCCCCAAGAAATTTGTGAAAAATTGAGTCTTCAAAAAGAAAATTTTCAGTGTTTTGAGAAGAATTTCATACTCATCCAGTACCAATTTTTCGCTACTAAATTTTGCTTTAACTTGTAAAAAAAAATAGTAAAAATCCAAAAAAGGAGGATCACAGGCCCCCCAGCCGCCTCTGGCTTTGCTACTGCCCCCTCCCTCCCCCCCCTTCTCCCAATGTCTAAACAGTCAAATTTTTTTTTATAAAAAAATAATTTTATTATCATCTGCTGTGCATGTTTTCAATTTTCAAACATCAAGTGTATACAATCGTGTATATACAATGTACTTACATTTTTGGAAATTTTCAGTCTCTGAACTTGTCCACTTGGTTTTGCTGCCACATATCTTGGAATTTTCATTCTAAGATAGACATGTACAGTATTTAATTGTGTTATTTACAATTAATTCAACGCAGAGGGCAGGATTCAAACACCTATATAATATACACCTACAGTTTAGAAACCTGTGCACACTTTCTAAATGCCTCTGTCCTGTATCTACTTTCTTGGACACCTCTGTATTAACCTCTGCACTCCTACAAACTATACTCTCTCAGCTAAGTGTCCAAAAATCATTGCTTTGTTAACAGTGGACCAACAAAACAAAATTTGTAAAATGTTTTTACACGCAGGAATTTTTTTATTTAAATAATACATGATCAGGGGTGGTTTCAAAAAATTTAATGGTATTGCACAATACCTATGACATCACAGGTCATGTTTTACATAAATTGTTTTACAGGGAATATTGATTAATTGCCTTTGAAACTAATATTTAGCACTTGTTTCAAAGATTTTGTGAGTTAACGAAGAAAAAAACTAAAAAAAAATCAAAATTTGAGTAAACACGGCAGAATGTTTAAAGAATCTTATCTCCAATATGTATTTATTAAGTAAAAGTGGCCAAGTTTGAATGGTATTACTTTAATATTAAGGAAGTTCTCAAAATTTGAAATTGGGGCAGGCACCCCCCCCCCCCCCAAAAAAGGTTGAGTAGGGTTAAGACACTTAAAATTTATGACAAGCACATGGAACTTACTTCCTTAGGAAGATGAGAAGGCCTCTCGTTAGCCCCTCTATACAAAGAAGATCATATCTGCAAAACAAAGTTGGACCGTATATCAGATGAGTGAGTTATTCAACACACTGCACATACATGTAAAACTGTAACTGAGTGCTACTCAAAATAACAGTACAGTACAAGTAGTCTTGCTTTTTTGCAGAGCACAGGTCAAATTATAACTTTTGAGAGGTTTCATTGTTCTTTGGCAAAAAATATACACTCTTAAATTATTTAAAGTTTTGTAGTTTTCATGGGAAAGATTGAAATTTGTTCGATTTATTTTAAGCCACTTAGTGTGTAAAACTCGTCCCAGATTCCCCTCAGAGAATGAGCAATTAGCAACATTTTGCATAAATTCTCTTAAATAAGCCTAAATTTACAAAAACCTCTCTTTATTAAATATAACACAAAAACAAGGCCTTTTGTATACGTAGCCATGAAAAGTACATCTGTGTCCTTTCTTGCTAAAAAGACTAAGACTGAATTTGAATTTACGTGTACATGTACATACTATGAAAACTTGGGATACATTGTATACTCAAAGCTACTTAATATTTAATAAATGCTTTGTAACTTATTTCAAACAAAAAAATGAATTAGGCAGATACACGAATTTTTGGAAAAAAGGAGCAAACACCTGCTGTGTGGGTACACGTGCATTTGATTAGCTGTAGCTCTTAAAGGAGATTGGACAGTGCCCTTTTTTTTGTTTCTTTTGTAATCATTCATGATAAGGCCATACATTGTATATGGACAAAGTTTGAGAAAAATCTACATGTATCAAGCAGTTTTTTTTAGGGGAATGACCTTATTCATTCTTACATTTAATACAAAGACGGTAATACTAGTTCTCAAAAATTTTAAAAAGGTGAAAAGGTAGACATCAAGACACATTTTTTCTTTCCAATGGACAAGTGAAATCTTACTTTTGAGCTCAATCCCCCCCTTAAAAAAGTAAAGGCAAAAATTGCCCTTAAACTGACCAGGTCAACTACTGTACCATCTAGCTCAGTCAGCTTAACGCCATGATGTGTACAGAGTTAAACTTCCTAAACACTGTACTGCTAGAGTGGATCATTTGATACTTGTGAGGGAGGGGGGTGGGAAGATTTGGTCGGTGCAATATTTTCTTTTCCTTCTCATGAAGTTTTTCTCAAGTTGCAAAGTCATGCATGATAAAGAGCAAAAAAAAAAAACAAGCAAAGTGAAATTGTCTGCCCTTTCAAGATAACTTGTGTTCACCGCATGGTATCTAGAACTACCTGTTAGCAGGTACATCGATCTTGTAAATAACTTCATTAGATGCAGATGCTGCTTTCTCTTCCCCTTGTTCCTTCGCTATCTGTTCTCTCTCAGAAGTCTGTAGACAAATACGGCAATGGATTTTTGTTTTTAAAAAAACAGTTATTTATTCCAACTGTGGTTTGAAGAAAAATCTAGTGTATTTAATTATACTGTCTACAGGTATTTGTATGTCCTACAATGTACAATAAAGTTTAATAAGTATCATCAAATGTTTTATAAATCTAATTATAATAATAATGATATATTTACAGATTCTCTACATGTTACATGTAGCTCTTCATCTGTAGAAAATTTAAAAAAAATACCTGAATCTAATACAAATTAAAAACAAATACACTTAAAATCTAAAACATTAAAGTCTAATACACCTCAAATCTACATACCACTTCATCCAGTTCTAGACCAAAGTCAAAGCATAACTCGTCGAAC
>JAOBRG010378110.1:0-11360 GCA_027574985.1 Umimayanthus nakama
CCCCTAGTGTACTCGTGCCTTCGGCGCTCGAATGAATTTTAGCCGGACCAACTCTGAACTGCTTCCGCCGGGCCTGACTTCAATGCTCAAAATTACGACTGTTCCTAAATCGTATAGGCAATCTTTCTAAGTGTGTCTGAACACTAACCTTGATGCCTTGTTGCCATGGTGACCGATAGTTTGGAGCGTACTTTTTTCCAATTTTAAGTGTTTCTTACTTTGATAGTTTTTGATATCTTATAACAATATTCCGAAGCTTCTACAAACTACAAATTGTGTGCATTGAGGAGTTTCAATAAAAAGTGTTAAAATAATGTATTGTGCTAAAAGTGGTGCATTGTGGGTAATTATTTTTTCCTTCATGAAGTGGTTATAGATTGTGCATATTGATTAGATTTATGTACTATTTTTAAGAAAAGAGATTATTTTGTTGATTTTATTTTATTTTTAATTATCTATATTTCATCTCGGCTAGATTTAAAATGAAAATGAAAATGTTTTCATTTTGGTGTATACATGACAAATGTATTTCCAAAATATAGAAATATACCAAAAATACAACAGTTAAAAGATGTTTTTATACGTCATACATCAGCTTAAAAAAACATGAATTGACAAAAAGTTCTATTATACTTTTAGAGTCAATAAGTCTTTTAATTGTGTATTAATCGTGAATATCTTGTCACAGCAAAGTTTATTGAAAACAAAAACATTCTTTGATGACGTTATAGTAACGTTGATAAACTTAAGTGGCAGAAATACACTGCAACTAGAAGATAGAACAGTCCCCCGAGATCTATTGTTCAAAGTTTTATCAGTTTCGGATTAAAACTACGAAAGTAATTAAGGGGGGATTGGAACCAAACTCCTCCTCCCGTTGGACTGAGAGACCTCAAAAAAAGCTTGAACTAGATATGGTTCACAGACAAAGGCTCGGTGACGTCTTCAATTCAATGTTTAACTTATATTTCCATACAAACTTTAGACAAAAGAGGCTAGTACGGGGAGCATCTGAAAATTATTTTGTTTATAGTTTCTTCATACTTACAGTGTCCGCAGCTGCTTTAAGCTCTGCAACGTCTCCAATGAGAAGTTGTCTACAGGGATCTGCAGAAAAAATTATTTTACACATTACTTTGTTATTTTACATAACCCGACATCAGCTCTCTTTTGAAGTCACGTATCAGCAATATTGTTTAAATAACTTTTTTAAAAGTGTTGTTTCATTTTTATCAAAGTCAGGAAAACAGCTGACAAAGCTGATAAAGTTGATTTTGGAGAACTTGGTAGATATCGTTAACAACTCTAGAACACAAAAGTCGTTTTAAGAAAAGGTCGACAGCTGTAAACCCGTAGCTCGTTAGGAATCATGAGATACACCAAATGAGAAATCATGGCACTTACTATGTTTGCTATAGGTGTAAACATGATTTTAGTAAGTGTCATATTTTCTACACTGGCAAACATGAGCAAATCCATCTTTTTGTCCAGTGTTACATCCATATTTTGCGCTACGTACAATAAGTATACCTGAATATAAAGCAAGTGAAATCAGAAGAGAAAAGAATTAATCAATTTTGCTGACGACATCTTTCACATTTAACCTGGTTAGGACGGAGTTGACTATGTTATTACATCACCTCAATTATTAAAGCTGGTAAGACCACGCTGTTCCCCGCCCCCGCCCTTTAGCTTGTCATGCAATGATACTATTATGAAATTGATTATCAACTTGAACCATACGATGTACAAACAAGATCACTTTGCATTTGTCATTAGAGTCAACAGGTTTAGAACGGCGTGCTTTGGAAAAAGTTAAGTTTAGACACAAGTTGGGCGGAAACATGTAAAAGATATTACGTATTTGTAAAACATTAAGTACTCCATGCTTACAGATGCTCTGATGGCCGAGAACTTCTGCAGAAATGCTGGTACGTCTTCCAAGTCATTAGAGGATAGATCTCTGTAAACATAAAATGAAAATGTTTCATGGAAGTAATGACAGTAACTGTTAATTATCCACTGATGTTGTGACAGCTGATGCTGCTTAACAAAATCTCACGCAACATTTTTCAAAAAAAAAAAGATTAATTTCTTCTTTCTAAGCTTTAGTATTTCTTTTGTCCACTAGCTCCAAAAAATGCCAAAAACATGCAGAGTTTAAACTTACAGTGAAAACAGGTCATGTGGCAAACGAATGTCTTTCATGGATGAAGGATCCATTCCCCGAATGTTACACGTAGAGGATATTCTGTTATTCCCATCAACAGTGCAGCAGCAGTGAGTGGAACACGAGGTGTTCACGTGGGAGATGAGTACGGGGCACGTCCTGTTCACGTGGGAAGAATATGCTGCATTCACTGTCATGAGACAAACCAGAAGAGTGAACTCGATTGCCATTTTGCGAGATGTTCCTGCTTGAAGCAAAGAAAGAAAAGCTAGGCATTTTCCCAGAATTTGAATAGCATATTCTTAATATAGGCTTATTACGTTGTTTATCAATATTTTAAAACTGATAAAAGAATTCTAGTGTTAACTAGAACGTGCAAACTTTTCATACAAATACTCTGTGTTCTCCCTAGTATTTACTTTTTACACTTTAAAACTGCCGTATCAATCAAGTTAAACTAAAATCGCAAAACCGGGTGGCGAATACTTAGACATTTTTCTGCGAGGTACTGTTAATAAAGACTCTTCAACTGCAAAGAACGAAGGAATGACAATTTCGAGATGTTCTTTGCGCCATGTATGTCAAACGCAGAAAAAGAAACGAATAAATTTTTCGGAGTATTTTGAGTTTGGGAGATTTTGAATCAAATCAAAAGACCGTAGTTTGGAGCAAGTAGACAAAACTGGTATCAACTTCGCAGAAAACTGTATTCTCCGGACTTCATGTGTAAATGTTAAGTCATAGTCGCTGGAACAAAATCCCAGCCACTTTTCTTGACTTTTGTCCGTTTGCAAGTCCACGGTGATAACCCAGTTCATGTCTTTCAGTTCTAATGGATTGGGCAGTCACATTTATCAATGGTTTATTCTTTAACTTTAAGCACAGCTGCAACTTTGCCAATAATTAGGGACTAATAAAACAATTGTTACGCAGCTTTTTTATTGTCATTATATAAAGGGCAAGTGTTTTTTCAAAGCATCACTCATGTTCTAAAAAATTCTAAAGAGAACAGTATATCTAAAAAAAATATGTGAAAACACATTATGCTATAGTATAGACGAGAATAAAATAATGTGTTTGGTAACTTTCCATAAAATCCAATTATAATATAAAACCCAACATTTTATATGAAGTAATACATGCACTTAGCAACAAGAAACAAGCTCTCGGTTGTTTCGCAATTATCTAGATGTTCTTCCATTTATTTAACCTTAGTTAAGTTTAAGCGATTTTGTGGATGTACCTTTTCATGACAGCAATCCGTATACGGCCAAACGCCTTGCCAGATAGTCTAATTTCCTTAACGTAAAGGGAACCATAATGTAGACACCTTGACATACTATAATGAGTTGTGGTGGTACTTCACCAACGAAACTATAACTTTGTTACCGTGATATTCTATGCCTGTCCTTTGTGATAATTATCTATGGTTCTTTACTTTCATCAACGAGGTTTTGGTAACACATCAGCCATTATTGAATCTAATGAAACTCACAACTTTTAACAGTAGATATTCCGAGTGTTGGTCGAGGAATCACAAAATTGTTGACAACCTAGTGTCAGGAAAGTGATTCAACTGCTTATCGTAATAACCCAGCAAGAAGTTTGATCATACTCACTAAAATTGATTTCCTTGATCATTTTTCCACAGTGTGCAAAATTGAGCCAAATTTCTTGTTATATTTTGAATTAGACGCGTAACTGGCAGTTATTTTTGATGGAACTATTTCATGCTTGGCAACATAACAATAATTTGTGACCACAGCCAACTGGATCAGAACGTAAGTATTTTTTAACACCTGCTTGCGGCTCTTTTGATATCACATTGTAAAAAAAAAATACCGGAAGAGATCCAAAAAAATAAGTAAGATTAAATGCCATTCAACTTTTAGAAGTTTCATAAATGGAAAACGGACTTTGTTCATCCAATCTCTTGAAACGAGCATAAACCTACGGACTTCAAAAAGCACGTTATAAATACGAAGCACAGTTTTAAAAGAATTCTTACAATTAAAAGATTAAACAGCGACCCAGTTTTAACAAACTGTCGGCTTTTCGCTTTGTTTATGTTTCAACGATTTCTGCACAAGTACTGCATCCAATTCAGTTGCAAATGAGTTGTTCTGACCTAATAGCTAGTGGGTTGCTATTTTAGAAATTCAATGTAAATATACATTATTTGAGTCATAAACGTTAGGAAAAGTAAAAAGACACTAAAACAACGTTTTTCAAGATTCATACTGACAAAGTAGGTTTTAAATATTTTCTTCGAAACTTTCGGGTATCACGTATTCGCATTTAACAGTTTCTCAGGACTGAAATGAAAGCTAGAGAGAAGCTTCCAGTGACACTGAAACACCTCTCCATCTTGTTTATTTTCTTGGTGACTCTTTATAATCTATCACTAACGTGGCAGCCTGCAGCCTAACAACATAAATAAGCCGCAAATTGGGTTTCTCTGTTTTCAGCTAGCTAGAATGGGGTAAAATAGAAGAAAATTCAGATGCAGTGCAAAAACACATCATGATCATAGTTGTTATAATTTTGGCTCGTTCATTACTTAATATGGTGAGAACTACGTTACACTTACTTTTAATTTTATGTAAATTCTTCACTTAAGTTACTTTTTGTAATTTGGTTTGTCTTTCTTAATTGTTAAACCTTATCGGTGAGATTATAGAAAAATTTGGCAATTAAACCGAATTTCGATTGACATGCGATATAACGCTACAACTGTGTTACTCAGAAAATTCGTTTTTAGTCAACAAAATATTTCATCTCCTATCTTGGAACCGTGAAACAACAAACTTATTATTAATTTGGACCACACTTACAAAAGCTGTCCTCTTATTTACTCTTTCTGGGTGTGCAAAGCCCCAGCTGATAAGGACTAACTATGTATCGGATGTATTTTGACATACAAAAGGCTGGGCGGTTGTTTTGATATCACAATGTAAAAAAACTCATCTCAACCACAAAGGACCCAAAACGTAATAAAACACTTAGAGCTTTCTTTTTCTTAATAATTGTTTTAAGTTAATTTAAATTGTAGAACAAGCATCGACTTTTTAGTGCAGAAAACACAGTTTTGGTTGTATTGAATGCCACGAGTACACAAAATGTAAACTTTAAGAAGGATCAGATTTTAAAAATTGTATACTTATGTAACAAAAAAGCACCGCTTTTCTTGAACATTTGCAATACTCATTTCAGTTTCCGATATTTATAAAGATGCACTAAATTTCTATAGCGAGTAGTAAAGTTGCAATTAGTTCTAAGCGTTTTTGAAAAAAGCATCTTAATTGTTGGCATGTTCTCGCTTCGTATCTAAAGAAATCATTTCTGTGTAGTATTTAACAAAAACACAGAATCTGCTTCATATCGTTTGATTCCATTTTTAAAGTTTGTACCTAAAAGCATTACGCAAACCTAAATTGTAACTAATTTTTTGATATTGTTATTACTATTATTATATTATTATTATTATTAGGGGTTTTAAAAACAAACAACGCAATTTGATTGAACATAAAGTACTTTTATCGTAAAAAAATGACAAATCGAAATCGAAAAGCTCTATTTTTTTTATGATTGAAACTTAATCTTATGTGCAAGTTAGGGCGAGTTAAGTACACCTTCTAGATATTAACGCATCTATTTAAGAAAGCATATTTTAGTAATTAATTAGCAATTTTAGTATAGTTATAGATATATATATATATTTTTTCTATAATTGATATTGCAAATTTAGTGTATTATTGTATAATATATATTTGTAAATAGGTATATTTTTTCAGCTTTTAAACTGTAGAATTGTAAAGCGCCGTGAAAAATTAGTTTAACAGCGCTATATAAATTACTTTATTATTATTATTATTATTATTATTATTATTATTATTATCATTATTACTCAATAACTTTTAACAAGTCAGTGTACAATATCATTTAAAATTTGAAAAGTAACCGGAATAATTCATTTGTATTGTGTTGAGCAAAGTAACTCAACCCCAGTATGAATTATATCTTGGGAATAGGTTTATTTATCCTTGAATAATATTTATTTCCTCTTACCTCCGCGGATGAGTTGATTTGTAACAAAGAGGAACTGTTGGATTACCTTGTGTCTGCCTGTAAACAAATTTCTGCGTTTGATCCAAACTCTAAGTTCATGATAGGAAGGTTAATGAACCAGTTGAATGTAGAGTTTGAACTTTCCATGTTTTATTGTTTCAATTGGCTACAAGGGGACCAAGGGGTAATAGCATCTTTGATGTGTTCGTGACCAACACCCCTTACCTATGGGAAAGAGTTAAGGCCAAAGATAGCGCGATAAAAACTAGCCACAACATGCTCACTGCAATTCCTAGGGCTCAAGTTGAAGCCACACACACAACTTTGAACTTCTAATAATAATCCAGTCAAAAATAGCCATAGGCAGAAGGTTTTAACCCTTGACGACTGCGAACTTAAGTTGGATAAGTTATTGAACACTCTCTTAAGTATCAAAAAGTTCACTCAGAGTTTCGCGTTGATGACTGTTCGCCACTCTCGGTCTCAGGGCTTCATCAGCCCTCCTTTCATGCCGTCCTTCGAAGTTAAGAAATAGGCTACACCCACCCTGCGAGCCTTGAAGACAAAATTATTCGCTTATCAGAGATAGCAAACGGCAAGCAGTCAAATTATAACTTAGCAGGAATAGAAAGCTTCGTGTGTTTTATTGGCAGGTACTCAGGTACTTCACCTCAGTTCGTAGCACCATCAGTACAGTACACGATTAGCTTCTAAATCAACCTTTACCTTTCCCCCAGCTCGTACTAATTATGGTATTTTCAGTATTAGATTTCGGGGACCTAAAGTCTGAATACTATTGACGAGTCAGTAAAATCCCTAGTTAAGTTTTTATACTTTTAAACACAAAGTTAAAGAACAGATCATTGCACTATTAATATTAGTTTCCCAACTGGCATTTTGAGTTTTCCTACTGCACTGTGCTTGCATTATTAAGGCTTTTTTCTTCTTTTTTGTAGTTTTTATTTATTTATTTATTTATCATTATTATTTTTATTTATTTATTTATTTTTGTTTGTCTGGGTATAAAGACATAGCATTTACTGTAATCTTACCAACTATAGGCTATCTTATTCCTGACTTTCCTTTTCATAATCCCTTTTAAATGGCCACCTTTCCAGACTAGCCCCACATGGTTATTTATAGGTGGCTCGCACTCTTTCTTGAACAATTCTAATTCCCCTTAATTTTGCATTGATTTAATTACTGAGTGCAATAAAGATTGTTGTTGTGGTTGTTGTAGATCTCAGAGGACACCACAACTATTATACGAAAACTTGACCTTTTTCAATGTTATTGCCACATTTCCGTGATTGAGGTTGTAGCAGCAGTCAAAAAAATAGAACTCTAACGACCCAGTAACTACTTTAAAAGAAAATTGTTTCGAAGGATTCTCGGTCTCCACAGTATTGCAATATCAGCCGCTTGTTTTTAAATTGGAGTTTGCCGCGACGGTGTCGTCATTTTCAAGTATTAACTAAATCGGTCGCAACTCCAGGTTCCTTCTCTTTCTTTATTTTTGTATTCACTATAGGGCTGGAGCCTGGAAATGAAACTAATAAAAGTCGCTTTTTAAGTTGACAGCTATGATTTAGCCCTTTTAGAATGGTTACTTCTAGTTTTCCCCGAAACTACAACCTTTGAAAAAATAAACAAACGTTCTCTGGTGTTCTGATAAAAAGTACCCTTGTTAAGCGAATCACAAAACACGTGTCACTGTGTTAATTCCACTGTTTTGTGATAACGTTAGCTACACTGGTACTAACTATAGTGAGGTTTTCTAGCGGTTCCTTATCGCTGCTTTCTCAGGAAGTCCAAAGCTTTCAAAACGTTTTAAAGAAAGTGCGTTTTGAAAGCAGAATGTCTGAAGGAAAAGAGAAGATGGTTTTACGAATTAAACAAATTCAGACATTTTTGCCGTGAAAATAGTCGTTGGAGGTAATGCAACAATTTCCCCCCGCCCACCTCAGAGGGACTGAATAATGGCAGGAAATTTTTTTTGTTTGTTTGTTTTTTATTGTTTTGTGCCTTTTGTTACAGTGTTAGAACGTTTCTGAAACTATTGTAGACATAAAGATGGTTTGGTCAGTCCATTATAATATTCAGTTGTATGTAAACTAATTCCTTGCTAGTAAATATTGCATGCAGGTTGTCCATACAAAACACCTGCAAAACTGCAACAGCTACTTCAAAAGATTCAAGATTCAAGAAAAAGTCCAAATAAAATACAATAATTTTACATATTTTTGAGCACTGACTAATTGCAACAATTGAAAACTAAACTACACAATTGGTCACTAATATATTTACAATTTACAAGGTCAGAAAAGAGTCTTGAAAAATTTTCTTACATGAATAAGAGTAATACAATTGACAAGAAAAACAGAGGAAAAAAATTAAAATACTTGGCTAATAAGCACAGTTAACAAGAAGAAATGGACATTTATTACAATCTAAGCCTTACACAATTAACAATGAGTAGATTCTAGAAGAAAAGAGTTTTTGACAGGTTGGATACGTAATGGGAAAGCGGTTAAAACTTGTTTTCTGTTTTATCAAACAGAAGTCAAGGTCTCGGCATACATTAATTATACTTGTAAAATGGAGCCAAATAACGCACAACTAGTATGTATACCTATATACATTAATACACTTTTAGACGTGCTTTTTACATCAAAGGTTTCGAATCAATCGACATAGTCGTTTTCGTACTGAGTGGAAGTCAATATCTGACAAAAAAAATATCTCAGATCAGGATAAGTTGTTCCATGAATCAAAAAGTTTTAAACTGTTCAGAGTTTTGTATCAGTCTGTTCTTCGTTATTTTGACTTCGACAATAAGGATGTTTGTCTATCGTTTCGTTTTCTTTCCTTCTCAAGAATTCGAAAAGTTTTGCAACATTTTTGCGGAACTGCAACTTAAAATGGGAATGTCTGAATGCAAAAAGCAGCGGGTTGAGGCAGGAATTGAGACAGAGGAGGAGGACTGGTAACCAAACAACACACACTATGAAAGCTTGGAATGAACTGTAGGTTTTCAAAGCAGATTTAAAAATATCTAAGGCAAACATGTCTTCCCCACTTACAGCAGGTGTAAGAGAAAGAGGGATTGCACTGAGTGTGAGATTGGTAAAAACTAGGACAGATAATTTTCTGGCGAGGGTGCCTTCTCGGTTGACACCCATTTGTGTACTTGATTTCTTGACCACGATGTAAATGTGAATGTATAGCGGTATTGTGCAAAGAAAAAGAAAAACATAAAACGCACCAAGAAGAACAGAAAGAGGCATGGGTCTCGCGACTTGTTTCCCGTAAATCCCGATTGTGACAGTAACATGGCGACCAGACGTCGCGCAGAAGAAATGGTTGTAAACTTGATCATTAAAACGTTTCTCATCTTCACTCAGCAAGAACACAGCATCAACGCTATAAGCTATGGCCATACACCAAGCCACAAACAAGGATATAAGACTAATTTTTCTAGTCATACGTAGATAAGGTTTCATGGAGAACACAATGACGAGGTACTTCTCTACTGTTAAAAGTATGGAAGTTGTCACTGAAACAATCTGTGCCAAGGTGAAGATGAAGATGTTAGGATTGCACATTATTTTCATCGGCGAGGTCGTTTCTTTAGAAGGAGATGGGAATGCATTAAAAGTAGCGATCAACATGCAGTACACACTTAACAACAGGTCGCACACTGCCATGTTAACTATTAGAACCATAGTGGAAGATTTACGGAGGATCTTAGAAGTTGATACAACAATTATGACTGCCAGATTAAGAACTACTGCTACACTACAAAGGAGATACAAACAATTGAACAGATGTAGGCGAAGTCCAAAAATGGTTTCAATTGGATTTGAAGGCTTAAAAATACAATCCTGTGAGTCACAGATACACTGCAACTTGTACCCGGACTTCAGATAAGCTTTTGGGGAATCGTAACGAGTATTCCATCGCATTAGGCCATCGGGTACACCAAACAAACAAATCTCATCAGCATTGTGACAAAAGCTGTCTTCTGCAGTATAAAACATCTTGACCTTGGTTTTTAAGTTGTTCCCTTTTGGCGTAAAAGACTCGTACTTGTCCAATTCACTTGTGTTTGTGGGGTCACGCGAAGGCTCTTGTGTAGTGTTACAGTCATATATCTTACTGATATTACACTTATCACATGAACTTGCCCAGGTGACACCTACAATCTGCCGAATCTTAGGTGAAGAGAGGATTTCGTGCCAGTACCACGGGTAAGCAGTAATTGACTGTTTGACAATCAGTTTTTCCAAATTTGGTAAGACTCGACGTCGGTTTTTGTAAAATGGCCGCACGTTTGTGTACGAAATATCACTGAAATAAACAGTCACAAAATCAGTTCCTGCATCTAGAAATTCAATTCAACATCACTAGAGTTGGTTCATTTAATGCCCCGCTCCCAATAAATGTACCCCCCCCCCCCCCACACAAGAATTGGTTTTACTGTTTCTTATGAAGCAAACCTTTTTACAGTTGTTAAACAAATGCTAAAAGTCGGTAAACAGCAGTGATCCCAAATTTCCATACCGTACCTCATTGTGTAAAGTAAGAATTTTTTTCTTGCTCTGAACTGGTGAAATGGGGATGATCAAGCGTGTTATAAAAATCATCCAGTAACGTTACGCGCGCCCGTTTCACTTTTATAATTGATGTTTTATAATTGATATAAAGAATAGACATGTAGGACTGGTTCGTTTTTTGCTCGAGCGGCGTACTTTGTAGTTATTTTATTTTCGGACTGTTCTGGCACTGCTCTTGATGTCGTATTTTAGAAAGACTGGAGTTTTTGGTTAATGATGTCAGTTCCGTTTTTTCTTTTTTCTTTTTGCTCTAGCGGCGTACTTGTAGTTATTTTATTTGCAGAATGATTAATTCAAGATGTTGGAAGTTTTATAATTGATGGCTTCGAGAAGAACAATAAAGAGAAGTAGTTACTGAGAGTGCTGCACGCCTCTGGTGTCTTCGAGGTTTCACTTGGTCCATAAAAATCAATTCTATAGCATAAACCATTTTATTTTCCATACTACCAGTCATGAACATAACAGTTGATTCTATTTTCAGAATTTTTGCAAGAGGGAGGGGGGGG
>JAOBRG010378121.1:0-25346 GCA_027574985.1 Umimayanthus nakama
AAATATTCACCTCGCCGCTTCGCGGCTCGGTAGAATATATTTTACTATTCACCTCCACTTCGGGGGATAGTTGTTAAATATTATTATTAATAAACGTAGAATAATAATAACAATAATAAATAATATTATTATTAATAAAAATAATAACAATAATAATAATAATAATAATGGCCATTAACAACAACAACAACACTGTTTTTATTTGCACTCATTTTGCAATTTGCTATTTACAAGGTTTGAATAGAAGAAATAGGAGAGCTAGGACCCCAGATGTAGCAATGACTTATCGAGTCTGGAGTCCCATTTACAATATTTTGAAAATGTGATAGCGGTCGAAAAGAGAAAGTTATTAATGAAAGTTCAAGGTTTAAAGAAATACATATATACAAACTCAGACACACATGCACACACTAACGCACACAAACACATATGTTTTGAATTACAAAATAATAAGAAGAAATAAGCCAGCCTGATGCAAAGACAAGAATTTGATGATGTCTCTTAAAGTTTTGGGAGACGCGAATTTCATATGTAAGTTTTAAGAAACTGTGCCTTGAGTTTCTGTTTAAATTTTTTGCGGTGATTAATTTCTTTCGTGTTAAGGTCAAAGGAATTCCACGTAAGTGGTCCTTGATATCTCAAACTAAACTTCCCGTAGTTTGTACGTATAGCAGGAGAATGGTAAGCTGAACTGGAAGAAAGTCTTGTGTTGTAGCTGTGAATTTATCGTATTAAAGTAAAAAAAAAATTGAAAACGAAGATGGAACGGTATTATGGTAAAAATCAAACATAAATAGTGCTGTTTGCATTGAGACCAGGTCGAAAGTTTGAGAATAGATAATTGATGAAATAGTAAACTTGTATGTGCATCGTGCTTTGAGGAAGTAATTATCCGGACTGCTTTCCTTTGTAAAATTACAACTTGCAATTACAACCCATCAATGGGATGCTGCCTCCGAGAGGCAACATGGATCGTCTATACCTTTCTAGGGGCCGTGGAGGTCATGAACTTATAAGTGTTGAGGATTGGGTTCGTGAGGAGGAGAACGGTTTGGCAAACTCTGTGCAGACGTAGACAATCACAGATAAACCACTGCTTGTGTCAATCAAAAATGAAGGACTACCCATGAATGAGGAGGCTGAGACACTTAAAAAACTGAAAGAAAGGAAGACGTCAGATAGATTGAAAGGGTGGAAAAACAAGCTTCTGCATTGCCAATTCCTTCGCCAAACACATGATGTTAGATGTGAGGCATCATGGGATTGTTTAAGAAAAGGTGACCGAAAAAAGGAGACTGAGGGGCTGGTTAAACACTGCGCAAGACTAAGCATTAAGAACAAACGCGATCAAGGCAAGGATTTAAAAGCAAGACCTGTCCCCACTTTGCAGAATGTGCGAAGCCAAAGATGAGACAACACATCACCTTGTTTGTGAATACAGTAAACCGGCACAACTTGAATAAAAACAACGACACGATAATGTGGCCAGAACCGTTCACTGGAACCTTGCCAAGTTGCACAGACTTGATGTTGCTGAGAAGTGGTATGACCATAAACTGGAAGGTGTCGTGGAAAGCGACGGAACTAAACTCTTCTCGGACTTCAACATCCAGACGAACGAAGAAATCCAAGCACAAAGGCCAAATCTAGTAGTTGTAAGTAGGAGAGACAAAGTATCAGGATCTGAGAAGAGAGATAGCGAAGCTGTGGAGCATAAAGACGTTGGTGGTACCAATAGCGGTCGGTGCGTTAGGCACTGTAACAAACAACCTGGCAAAACATCTGAAGACGATTGGTGTCACAACAACAGTAGAACTTTTACAAAAAGTAGCATTACTAGGAACAGCAAGGATCCTAATGGAAGTACTCGAAGCCTAAGGCTATTAGATGTGCTTGCCCTCGACAGAAACTTACTCCCAGCGTCCACTGATCTTGCTGTGAATATTTCTTTGTAATAATAATAATAAAAGTTACAAATTTTTATGAATAATAATAGTAATAATAATAATAACGATAACAATAGTAATAATGTTTTATTCGACGTTCCAATAAAAT
Source organism: Umimayanthus nakama (assembly GCA_027574985.1). Taxonomy (NCBI): domain Eukaryota; kingdom Metazoa; phylum Cnidaria; class Anthozoa; order Zoantharia; family Parazoanthidae; genus Umimayanthus; species Umimayanthus nakama. The sequence continues at coordinate 2,056 of JAOBRG010378121.1, forward strand.
AATTGGTTCTTCTATGCCAAAAACTATAATTAAAGTACATGATACATTAATACTGCATTATACTAACACTGCTATGACTTTTAACCACTGAACTGTATACTTGCTGTAAACAGATTGCTGAAAAGCCCTAAGAGAAGCACCTCTATATGTATACATGTATTTATTAAATACCAAGCACTGGATATTGAAATTCTTGCAATCTGATGATTGGCTCTCTACTCACGGTATAAATCCTGTATATTGCAATTTGTCCAAATATGGAAACTGACAATTTTATTACGGAAAATTTTCCCTTAAAATGACCGAAAACTCGACTCGGTAGAAAATAGATTCAAGTTATTTTTATCTAGTGTTTGGTATTAATAAAAAAATTATTCCACTCACGCTTGTTGGATATGAGCTTATGATAGCCGACTCGGTGCTTCGCACCTCGTCCGCTATCTAAAAGCTCATATCCATCGCGCATTCGTGGAATAATTGTTAAGTATGTATGTATGTATGTATGTACAATACAAACATACATACAATACAATACATTTTAGGTGCTCCCCGTGGTGCTTTTACTTGTAAGCAACCTGCTTCATCAAATGAAAGGTTAACTCAGTTGTTGATGGTTTTATCAAGACCGCTACCAGCGGTTCACCATAATTTGCGTCCGAGACATTAAGATACACTCTCAGCTAACAGACCACAAACCGCGATTATCCTCTTCTTTTAGAGAAGTGCGTACCATTTAGGACTTCGAGAGACTTAACAAGTTAAATCACACGGACGGTTTCCCAGCTTTCCAGTGTGTCGCTTCATATACTGGGGAGTCATTCCAGTGGAGAGTTATTTTGTTATAGTGAAAATTCTATGGTATGTTTGCCATCACATAGCTGTCACCGAAGTTCTCTCTCATGTAAATTTTGTTCCTTTGTTTGTCTTCCAGTTTCTGGTTGGTGTTGTAGTTCTGCGAATTTTCTTTCCTCACAAGAGTAAGGCTAAGTACATCGTTGCGGCGGGACTGGCGCAAGTGAGCGAGTTCTCCTTCGTACTCGGCAGTCGAGGAAGGAGGGTGCAACTGATTTCTCGAGAGGTAAGAGAAGTTGTGCAGACATTTCGGGGGGAAAGGGAGTGAGGAATGAGTACCAATTTTTTTATCTTTCTGAGGAAGGAACTGAAGGAACAGTTTCGGAAACTTTAAGAAAAAGATTGTAAGAACCGATCTTAAACCTTCCTATCTATCTACCTATCTATGCATCTATCTATGTATGTATGTATGTATCTATCCATCTATCCATCCATCCATCCATCTACCTATCCATCTATCCATCTATCTATATCTACCTATCTATCTATTTATCTATCCATCTATCTGAATTTGAATTGTATTATAGAAATGTATTGCAGCGAACTTTTCAAACCGTTTTATAGATTTTAGAATTTTGTAAGTGCATATACGCACGGCTTACATGAAAAACAGAGTTTGTAAATCAATCATATTTTGATGTAACAACCGTGGATAAATAAAATTGTCTTAAGTTATCTTTATCTGTCTGACTGTCTGTCTGTCTGTCTATCTATCTATCTAATTGACTTGAAAGGTTTCGGGAGCTTCATTCCAAGAAGGATCAATCTCGTAATCAAATCGAATCACTAGAAAGGATCAAAAATCGGCAAAGTTTAAAAATTTCTTGGGCACAAGAAAAGTTAACGCCAATTTCCCACGCTTGAAAGGAGGCTGGTATTTGTTTTCGCTTACAGAAACCTCTCTCTCCACAGGTTTACCTGATTATCCTCAGTGTGACTTCAGTCAGTATCATGTTGGCACCGTTGCTATGGCGACTATCACTGTGGAGGTTCGGTAGTACCTTAGTACAAAACCTTGGAGATAAGAAGACCCTTCACCTAAAACCTGTTTAATTTGTCCAAACTGTTACTATGCATCGTTACTACATTTCTGGCAAGGGGTCAGATGAACAAGACGTAAGCTCGCAATTCTGATTGGTTACCAACAGTTGGTTTTGCACAACCAATCACAAATCAGAAACTGAGGCGGAAACAGCCAATCGATTTCAAGCGTTAATTTTGCTCAAATAAAAGTTATTTTAAAATGGATACAATTCATTGGTAATTGAACTTCGTGTCGTGCAGTTTTGATCTGAAATCATTTTTGTGACTTCAAATGGAGTTCACACTACGCGCTCCTAGATTTTGAAGCCACGCGCGTAGTTTCAGACCAAATCGCATTCCACTCAGCTCAGCTACCTTAAATACTAGTAGTCTGCGCTGTTGTAGAGCGAACGTGCGAGTTGGGAGTTTAAGCAGCTAGTACGTCATGTCCTTGAAGAAAGCAGAGTTTAAAGAAGACAATGTCAGTAGTTTTGTGAACATACAGCAAACTGACTGTATGGTCACCATCGAGTTCCAAGTTACAACATAAAAAGCACTGATTCGGGGGTTTTGTTGAAAGGGTCACATCGTTGGCTTTGCAGTGTTTCAGGCCCTGTTTACACGGCACAAACTAACCTGGGCTCGACCCGGGTTACTTCACCGTTTAAACACTGCTAATCCGGTTTGACCCGGGTTGGTTTAGTTTTAACCCGGGTTAGTTTGTGCCATGTCTAAGGGCTATAAAATCAGATGTACAGTTCGGTTAATTCTCCATCCTGCAAAAGCACTTATAACAGATGAATGGCAGGTGGGAGAAAAGAACAAAACAGACAGCTGCTCTTCAGTAGACGTTGTCTGAAACGTTTCTGTGCCAGCTGCTTAAAGCCCCTAATATACAGTGACAACTCATCGCATTTGAATGGCTACAGGGTTAGTGTTCGGTTGGGGATATTTTTGTCTGTCAATGTTTGTTTTTAGTATATTTTAAAATCATTATTGGGATTAAGACTAGTAGTCCCTTCAGAGGCAAAATTGCGTAGCAGCGTTTGAACAGTGTCTGGAAAAAGGCTGGGAGTTGAAAGGTCCGTTTTTAAACCATATCTTGTAAAGAAATAGTTTGTTTTATGTGGGTTCAACTTACGGCAAACTGCAAAGTATGTTAGTGCGAAAACTGGTTAAGTTTTAAAATTGTCTAGCTATATAGCTGCCAAAGTGTTTATCTGACGAACAGGGAAAACCACAAATTGATTATGTACGAACAACCCTGGCGTGTGTAGAGAAAAGTTTTAACTCCACAAAAATAGCGTCAGTCCAAGAGTTTCATCTCTGAAGCGAATAACTTTTAGAGAAATGGCCGTAGGAAGAAAGACACTGTGCACAGCCGACTCTGAAAAGGGCTACGAAGGGGAAGTGTTTCAACGATGTGCGGCCAATTTAAATCATCCGAATGTCTTTGTATACATGAGTGTTTCAAATCCAACTAAGAAAAAACGAAAAATATAAGTAGCAAGTACAAGTATACCTGCTAGAGCAAAAGAAAAAATCAAGGCCATCAGCTATTTGCATTTTGTGGAGTCATCAGCGAAATGTTTATCAAAGATAGAAATTTCGTCTTAAGTATTTCCATCTAGTACACGCACAAATATTGCGTTGGGCTGATGAAAATATAGCTTTTTTACGTAAACAAACCTTCAAATTTCACTTTCTTTGTTCAAAACAGTCAATCGAAAAGAAAAGGGAAACAAGATGAAAACTTATCAGCGTTTGTGCCACACGCAACGACCAAAAAGTGACAATAGCAAGGGGGGGCGTTACGGGCCATATGATGGTATCAGGTCTATTGGGGGAGTGGTTTAGCCATCTCCAGATGCTTTGAATGTTCTACAGTTGTTACAAATAATATTTTATAAAATTTATATTTTAAAATAAACATGCAGTTGGAAATGTGGTTAAAGTGATACTATAACTACGAAGAGGAACAAAAAAGAAGAATAAAATGCAAATACGTCCGGGAAACTGCGTCTGAGGTCTGATATTTTTGATGCACGATCGGAAATAAAATGTAGTGTTCTTATTGGTTCCTGAGCGGTCTGGATTTTCTTTAAAGTCCACGGATACTTCGAATTATTGTTAATGGCCCAAGTGTACGCGCATAGAACCGCGGATGTGTGAAGTAAAGAAAAAATTCCGCTTGTACGGTGTTATTACCTTTTGTAGAGAAAAAATGCTTTGTTACATGATAATTATTAACTTTGGAACGTTCGGTTTTTACCAAATCATCAATCATTTATCTCGCTATCGCTAGGTCAATACAGAAAGACCGCAGTTTGGAATTTACCGCACAGACCTCACTCTGGGTTAATAAGTAGTTTAAACTAAACAAGGCCTATAATTTATCTCTACGGTTATATAGTGGGTGATTCATACTTCATAGTGTAACAAGTAGACCAGTGACCGCGGAGCAATGCAAGCTACAGGGCTCTAGCCGCGCCATTAGTTTCAAAATTATAAAGCTTATATATATATCTATGTCGTTAACAAGAAAGGGATCTAATACAGAAAACTAGGCATCTGATGGACAACAACGGTTTTCCTTTTCGAATGTTCTTCTTTCAGTCTTCTTTTGACTGCGGTTGCTTAAGAAAGCCAAAAATGTATTCGATTATTGACAAATTTGTTTTGGGGAGGGGAGCATGCGCAGAAGCCAAACTTTTAGTGAAAAAAAACTTCATACGGCATTTCGCTCAGTTCAATTTTTCGCCTCTATTATTAGCTTTTCTCTTGAAATACTATCCTAGTTTGCATGTGGTGGAAGGATTATCGAACTAGCACCTATAAATAGCGTGAAACTTGGAGAAAACCAACGAGTAATTTTTAGTCTCTCTAACGTGCTTCAGGAGACCCTTTTCGTGTTGACGCGCTACATATGTTTCATACCAAACACTGGATAAAACACCATGGGTTTCATTTCCTACCGTTTTGAGGAAAAATGTGTGCTGATAAAATTTCCAGTTACATTACTTTGGACAAACTACAGGGTATAGGATTTATACCGTGATTCCCGCAAACACAGTCTAACAAATACTGTCTAATACACGCGATATAGTCTAATAAAACATTTCAGTTTAACCAACAACAGTCTTTGACTTTGAAATGGAAGCTTTGAAAAAATTCAATACAAACACATTGGTCGATATGTGTGAAAGCCAGTGATCACTACGGTTCTTGATAAAACGCGATTTCACAGCAATGGTGGGGGGGGTGGTGGGGGGTGGGTGGGATAGGGGTGCTCATTCGAGGGGGAGCGCTTGTCTAGTTTTTGGGCTTTTAGGGGGGGGGGCTCTTACTTGACAGGGGCGCTTATTCGAAAGAGCGAGCTAACTAGAATAAATAAGGTATAAGTTACAATTTTTGTAATCGTTTTGGAACAAGAGAGAAAATTTTAGGTTCGATTTTAAACCGCGAAAACCAAACTTAAGTTATGTAACCTTTCGTTATTCTCTCATATTGAAAACAACCAGATAGTTTGCATATAAATATTTAGAGAACAGAACTTGATACCAAAACAAAACTAATGTGTCTGTTTAAAAAAGTTGTCCCATCAAACTCTACAGGTGTTTGAGTTGTGTACCTTTTCAAGGATGGACTGCAATCTTTTCAACTCACTAGTTAAGTTTTCCTAAGCCCTGTCTCTAAAAATGCAACTGCACTCAAGACAAAGGTCTTTCTCACCAGTTGGTATGGGACTGAATCGTTTCCCTCGTGAGGTAAGACGTACAAACCGAGGATCACCGAAGGATAACATGAAAAAAGGGTCGCGGGAATTGGAAGGGGCTGGCAGTGAAGCTGAGACTCCGCAACATTTCTAACGCCACGGTTTCTGGGCTCGGGGGAATACGTGTATATTAGACATGATAAGAGTAAGCTTTGACCCTTAAATTTAAAGCAACTAATATTCTAAACGAGTTTACTTTAGCAGACTGTAACAAAAAAGCAAACAGTAAAAGAAAATTGTTCTTGTTGTTATAACTTAACATATTTTGTTTTCAAATGTTCTTTGATATATTTCGGCCAGTTAGTTGCTTGCTGTTCAGGGCATACCTAGTTGCCTGTCATAAATGCAATTTTATACCAGTGCCTCTTTTCCTTTTCATGTAGTTGATTTCTTTTGAAATACATTTGTTACCATCACTGTTTTTCATCATTTCTTGGTAATGGAGCCAATCAAAAAGTAGAAACCAACATCTCGAGAACTGAACATCTAGTATTTGCTAAGCTTCACAAAGTCTAAATATTTCTGAACGTATATAAAACATTTTGAAGCCGGCAACTATCCAGTCGAGATCAAGGTTTCAGAATTCATTACTTTTACAAAGTTAACTGTCATAAGTAAGTGGCAATTAAGTAACGGTCCACGTAAGAACTAGGCAGGCCAATGGCAAAGAATGTAAAAAGGTGCTGATTGTGATATTGTTTAAAACGCTCACCTCATTGGCTAAAACATGAAAATCTACTATAATTTCACCAGTTAGAACATTTATTTAACTCTAGTTTACAAGTTTATTCCTTAATAGTGAAAACTATTCCGTCATTTAATGAAACAAAGATTCAATATGGGGAACACAGAAAACTTGAGCCCTTTGTTGGCTATTGTTTTGTAGTCTTATGATTGGATGAAATATTATAGCACAAAAAAGCGTCGCTTTCAAAAAAAAATTCCTTACATTTTTTCTAAAATATGTGTGTGTAAAAGGGTGATGTATTCTCAGTATGAAAACCTAAACATTCTAACATAAGGACACCAAGGCTGAGATTTGCCCAAAAATTAAGATCAGGCTAAGAACAACCACCAGGCTGAAATTTTGATCAGAAAATTTTAAGAAGTCTATTTTAATAGCATTGTACACAGATTGAGATGTACATGAAAACAAAACTTGTCAGAATTTTTTAGTTTGGTCATCGCCATCAGGTGCTGGAAGTCGTCACGTTCGCGATTGCTGTATTGTCAGTTTCAAACACATGTTTTTAGTGCCCTTTTAGGTTTATTGCTCCGGGAAACTAATTCACTGTTAAAAAATATCAGGAAACAAGAATTTGAGGCTGAAATCGCCAAAAAGTTAAGAACACCCCAGGCTGAGACGAAAGTTACTGGTTCTTATAGAAAAGCGTGTACATCATAGGACCGTAGTTGTGTGTCTTACGTATCAATTGGCGATTTTCAAGTAACTTCCAAAAACTCTTCAATATCATCATAAGTTTTATGAAAAAAACTTTTTAAAAAAATATTCTAAACTTCCGAACTTTTCAAAACAAAGGCTAAAGGTTCTCTAAAACTAAACTATATATTTCTTTGAAAACTTCACCTCCGAAGACCTCCAAAAATCAGTAAGGCTACTATATGAACACGCTTTCTTTGTTTTTTCTTTCTCTCTTTGTTAAGGTTTGCGTTCTTTAACAATAGGGTTTGGGTTACTTATATTGTCTTTTATCCAATGGCATCTTTCGTTCGTAGAGTTAAAGACAACCCCCAAAACTGATGTTTTTAACTATATAATGAAAATACAATAAAATGGCGACTTGATTATGTGTATCTTCTTTTTGAGTGGCAATTTATTTTATACATATGTAGGAGTACAAACCAAGGAATAATGACATTCGTTTATAACTGGGGGGTCGTAGCCCATTTTTTTGATCTTGTTGCATTGTTTTAGATGTTGAAATTGAGTGTTAAACCCTTGAACTTTGATTCTTTGAGTCACTTTTGGCATAACTGTGAGGCGTGTTTATTATTTAATTTTCTTGCATACAGACTCAGCGCTTGGAAGCAAATAATTCAGAAGACTATCGAAAGTAACTAATCGACTGGATAACTGCCACAGTTGTGTACAGTAATATGCGATTCCTGATGACCTAAATTGACGTAAGAGCTCTTTTTCTTTTTCTACTATTCGCTAGTCCATATTGCGCGTTTTGTAGTTTTTAAGAACGCCTGCTGAGATGCCACTAGGAGGCATAATATCACATCAGACTATATTTATACATTATCAATAATGTATTTTAATTTAAGTGATGAAAGCCGTCCAATTTTGAGTAGCATTTATACATCAAAAAATTATATATAAATTGAAAACAAATCAACGAGCTTTTAGTTTTAGCATAACAGGAAAAAATCATAATTTCCTATTTTTATTGAGTAAGCTAAACAGACTGATTCGAATAAAAAAGGTCATCTCATTTCAGCTTGCTACTCACTCAAACATCCGGCGGAATTTTGAACTCTTACTATATTCGTAGAATGATTTCTCTAATTTATGAAAAGTCGGGTTGTAAAACAATTGAAAAGTAAATTATTGTCTCCAAGTAAGTCTGGCTTCGCTATTGATACTAATTATGTAAATATTAAAAAAAATGTTTTTTGTGAAAGAAAAGCTGTCAAAATAGCCTTGCTAGAGCAACTTTGAACAAATATTTGGCAAAATGCAAATTTTGAACCGACGAAAGTCCAGTGGAAGTTTCTCAAGTCCTTGTGCGGTGACAATGTTTACTTTAACCGTAGACAATGCAGAACTTCAACTGAAAAATGACAGAAAATTAATTAACAAGAACTTAAGCCGACAAGAGATAACAGTGGTTTCAATAGTTGATTGCGAAAAAAAATTTTAAAAACGTCTTTTTACGAAAGTGAAAAGACGATTTTTCTCAAAAACTGAGCAAAATCAAACCGCGCTTTATTGCCTCCTACCCATATTTGGGAAGCGGCTTTCTGATTGGTCGGTGAAGTCACAGTCTGCAACTATCCCAGTGATGCATGATGGTGGACATGAAGTGACTATTTTGTGAAGGAAATTGTCGATGTTCTTGAGCCTTTTTTAGGGGTAACAGTTTATGTTCTTGAGAATGAACGTTGTAGCTAACTTGTGGCTGGAGTCGGTGAGCTTGTGGCTTGCGTAAGGTGCTCATGGCCGAAGGGAATGACAATGATATGAACCAACACCACCAACAACAAGTGAGGGTTTTGCAAGGCACGGAGGCGGATCGCCCTCCCGAACAACCCGATTGCTCTTCAACGGCCGACGAAACTGCAACTCTTAAGCAACCAGTTAGTAGCGTGAGCTCTGGCACTGGAATTGCTGGCCAAAAGAAAAAGAGTTCGTTTGAAATAACCAGTGTTACTGAGACTAAAGCGCATAATCGAGGCGATAGCAATGGATACCTCGAGGATGAACTCAATGAACACGATGAAAGCGATTTACTCGATGTAGAATTAGAGGTGGAAACCGTAGATGAAAAGACTAACGGAAATGGTGGTTCTAGATTTAAAGTTGTCCGAATTCAAAGAAACGCTCTATATTCACGTGGCCGTTGGAAATGCCACGATTTTCAGGACTCTGAACCTTCGAGCTCGACTTCAATTTCTACAGCTCCCAGTGGTTCAAATATTGGAATTCAAAGTCAAAAGGATAATTCAGACAGACCAGATTTAACAAACGTTTCTTCTAGCATAAACAGTCATTTAATTTCAAATCATTTACCCTTTGAAACAAGTTCAAGAACGGATTCGTCAGCCCGGGCCACTCCGCCATTAGATGCAAATTCGAAAACTTCGCTAACGGAAGCACACAGTGCTGTTGATTCTTCACGAAGGAAAGATTTGCTTGAGCCCCGTGCTCGAGGTGCAGATAAAATAGACTCATTTAATTCTCATAGAACTGCGTCAGAAAGCACTGCGGATAGGACATCAGAAAGAACTCTGGACGCCTCGAGAAGGTGAGAAGATTGCCAATTTTGATGGTAGTTAATAGTTGAAAAGAAAGCATGCTTCGAGCTTCTTTCATATATAAAAAACCTCGATAATCCAATTACTGTAGTATATTTTGAAACTCCCCTCTCAGAAATGTACAGTTTTAATCCAGATTTTCAAAGGAGCCTTTGGAGTGTCTAGGTATAGAATATATCACCACAAAATCCCAAATCCTATGGCGAGAAACTGCGGGCATGTGGCCGCTAACTGGCCACGATATACGTCGATGATTTATTGATGCTTCTGTGTGTCACTGAACCCAGGAAGATATCAGTTCAAGATTCAGTGCTTTGCCCTTCTTTTTTGATAAACACTTAACAACAAAAAGAAACTAATAGATAAGTTATTTTCATGCACAAATGTATTAGAAACGACAGAAATTGTTGACTTTTGCTGTATTCACAGACGACCAACTGCGGCCATAACGAAATTTCACTTGAAAGGGTCGTTGTTTACTTTTCACTAATCCACGTGAACGAGAGTGGTACATAAAGGGAACGAATCGGAAAATTACGATAGTTTAGCCACATAATCGCATAAAGATGTTTGTTGAAGCCAGACTTTGTTTTATTCATTTCATTATGGTCCCAATTTTCGAAGCACAAATTGAGATTAGATTTTTTCTGCTTTTATCAACTCTATGTGTCTATAAGAATAAATGTATCTTGGTGTCAATGAGCCCAAGAATTTTATGAATTATTAGCACATCGAATGATCGATATGATAGTAAATCTTCTAGATATGTAATTTGCAAGTGACCAGATCAACATTATTTTATGTTTAAATTTCCAGAGTTTCGAGATACGGTTACTGTTGTTATGTACTTGATGTCTGGGATAATTTTTTAAGGCATTTGGTTCTGTTGTCAGATTTGTCGACTCCCAAATGTATTATAAAATGCGAGCTGTCTAGTGCCTGAAGGTTGAATACTTTAAGTGCTATATATACCCAGATTAATTTCATTTGGCTTCTCGCGAGTTTATTCCTTAAACACAAATATTTTAAAGCAAGAGCCACTGCCTGCTTTTCTGCCAGCTTCCACAAATAATCCCAAAGTTTTTGCTATGTTTTATAGAATAATGGTTTCTTACCCACTTGAAACACAAGAATCATGAAACATTAATTTAATGTCTCGATTGTCAAGTTAGACTTCATTCTGATAAATACCAAATTTCTGACATGCAAAATGCCATAACATTGCAGTTTCTGTTGGAAAGAAGTGCATTCAGTTGTTCTGTCCCTTACATTTATGCTACTTGCACCATGCACAATAAACCTGACAACTCAAACTATCAAGGAAAACCAAAAAAGTTCTAGCTTTTGGAAAAATAACTTGAGATATGGAGTTCAAATTATCACAAAAGAGTTAAGAGTTAATCAGTAGTAAAGAAATAATGAAATAATTTATAGTGGGAAAGAAACTACTTTGAGGTTGCAAGAGGTTCCGGTGGTCAGTTGTTTGACTTGTCCAAGGTTTGAGTCAACAGGAACCTACTGCAGTTGTAAATGCTAAAAAGGTTTTGTCTAGGAGCATATTACCCCAGTGTGGTGCTTCTTCAACACTATATTAAGACAAAACTGACCAGAAAAATTATCTCTGTTCCACACATTAGTTTGAGATATTTTGCAGTCTGAGATTATGTAAACAAGATAAAATAATAATATTTTGACTGGTGTAGATCAGATTAGTTTGCACAAAACTTGTTGAGAATCTGAAACTTTGTTTTCAGTCTTATAACACATATTGTTTTGTAATTGAAATTTGTATGCAGGATAAAATGTTTTAGTAAAATGGCCTTCTTACATAAATGATTGTCACAGTGGGATAACTTCCAAATTCATTTTTCTTTTTGTTTTATACACTGTGGTTACTTTAAATAATAACAATTCCATGTTCCAATTTTAAAGTGCAGAATTATTTTGCAAAAGTATACAACATGGCCCATAGTTGTCAGTAAACCTTGACTTTCGATTTCTGTGTTTCTTGGGAAAATGATCCATTATATTTTTAGCGTTTATTTTTATTGTAGCATAAACAAACATGATGTAGCTTTTTAAAATCTTAGAATTTTTAGGATATCAAACGTGCTGGCGGCTGGTCTTGCTGCAATGGGTCTTTGTAGATATCTGACTGGCTTGGCATCAAAGCCACCTGCCATTTGACTGTTCAGAGTGTGGAGGTCTTCATTTTCTGTTGTCAGTTTCTCTTTTGGTAAATCCATACACCTTTGCTTGGGTCCTAGCAAGGTATAATTGACTACACAAGATTATCATATAACTGACTACACAAGATTATCAATATTTAGGAACTGCAAGGCCTGAATCAAGTGTTGCATTTCAGGGCTAAAAAATTTGGCATTTTTCCAGATGCACTACAAGTCAATGTGATTGCTTCAATTTTAGGTTTACCAGCTAAATAATAATTACACTGCTTAAGCTCTTCAAAGGCAAATCTGAATATTTGTGAGTAAGTTATTAGAGATGTCTATGCTTTGATAGTTTCACAAACATTGCTGTTCTTGTCTACTCTTTCACATGGTAGTGTCTAGCAAAAGGCAAGGATTTTTATTTTGTTGAGTTTCAACAACTAGTCAAAATTCATAAGTTTAATCTAGATGTATAAGTACATCTGGAAGATAACTATATATGTGAGTTGTGACATTTGTTTTTAAACTTGAAGCTCCAGCCTGAAAGGCTTACATAGTGCATCTAGCTGGTCAATACCATGAGATACTAGTTAGAGACTACTGACCAGGGTATGAAACTATTGATACAATTAAAGAAAAACTTTCAGAACATTTTTCTAAATAGTAGTAAAAAGTAGATCAGTATCAGAAGTGCATTTTCTTCCTTGGATATTTTGAAGACTTTGACCTTTTTACAGAGAAAGTATTATCTTGGATTCTTTTGAATGTGTAACAATTAATATGTGAGCATGTGAGCAAACAATGTTGGAAAAAACGAAAACTTGCCCAAATTGGCCCATGAATCGTGTTTTTGAGAAACATTATTGATTGTAGAACTGCTGTAATGCATGTACCATTTTGTTACAATGCAATGCTCTCCAGGTCATAGGTGTATGTAGCCGTTGCTTTGGTCTTCTATATGTTGTACCATGATGAATATTTGCCAATTGAAGACTAGATAGTAAGGGTCAAAGCAAACTTGTACAATTGAAGACCTACCAATTTAGAGGGTTTTTATGATAATTAAACTTATACAGTATAAAGATTCTTGTTTTTTTTTAAGACCAGCTGAGAAAACAGGAGTTAGGACTGCTTCTGTATCTTGCATAATAATAAGATATATAAATGCATAAACATGTTACCTAATTTAAATTACATTCTGATAAGAGTAAGACATTCAGTAATGGTATAAGAGAATAAGTACGCTAACAACCAAGGGGTGTTAAATGGAATAGTATTTCCCCAGCTGCCCCTTTTTCATTCTAAAGTTGCACCTCTCCTCTCTCTTCTTTTGCCGTCACTTATAGGGTGCGTTTGAACAACTCTCTTCAGGAGTAGGAATAAACATCTAATAAAAACTGTGTTCAGTCTTATTGGTCACATTTCTTGGTGAGTTAGGAGGATAGCACAACTGAGTTATACCTTTGCCCCAGACATTACTTTTAACTAGATGTTTGATTGTTCTGAGTCACAAGAAAATTTTGAAATTTTACTCTTATTCTAGAATAGGGTCAATCAAAGGCACTCTTAAATGCATCCTGTCTAGAGAGCCTGCTCACATGCTGCTAATGTTATGGTTTGGAAATGAATGATTCTAACTTTTTTTTATCTATTAGTGCGGAAGCAGTTCCCAGTGCGGTAGACCCTGAGCTTCCAATTGTGAACACAATAGCTACTGCAATGGTAAGTAATCACGGGTATTGGTTCCAGGAAATACTGTTGTAAGATCATCACACCTTTTGCAGGTCTTGTAATGTGTCATTTTTCTACTCGGAAACAACTTGTGTTGTGGTTACAGTACACTTAGTGAATAAACAAGTAAAATAAAACATGTTACTGCATTTTCACAGTGAATAGAATGAACAGACAAAAGTGTTGCTTTCAAATGATTATAAATTATACAAGAAAATTCATAATTATAGTGTTATACAGACCACCAATGTGCACACTGGTGTAAACTCAAGTTTTGTTTGAAAAAGTTAACTTTTATAGTTAAAATACTGACAGCAGTGTGCCAATTATGTGAACACAATGGCAGGAGAGCAATTGCAGCTGACAAAACTGCAACAGCAATTTGCTGTATCAGGATCTGCTATGTCATTGTGCTCACACAGTTCTATTATGAGCTGTCCTTAGGGCCTTCTACACAAGGAGAAACAAGGTACAACTTATATTGGATGGGTATTGCTCATAATTATAAATACGACAAAATATATGGCCGCTGTATCAAATGCAAGACACAGCTATTGTTTGGTCATTCTCATATAAGTCGTATATAAGACTGTACAGACAACTGTGGTATTGAAGCAATAAAAGGCAATCTAGAGCTGATCATCAGTGGAAACTTTTACTGTGTACAAATTTACAATAATTTCCAATATTGGATTGGACTCTATTTAACCCTAAACCAATTGGAGGTACATCTTGCCTTGAATGCAAAACTGCTTGTACTCCTAGCCCAAGTTTCTCAGTTGTGTCTTTTGGGGCTTACTAAACAGTTCAAATATGTTTCAGAACAGTAATCCTAAACTTAGCTCTGCATATTGTTAGGCAGCAGCAAGTTTAATACACCGCTTTGTGCAAGAAGATACAGCAAATGTATGAAAACTTGGCATGAAGCCTTGACTTCAGACTGCAGAGTAAGAAGCATAATTAGAAAATTGTCCAATAGTTGAAACCAGTTTGCTGAAGGCTAAATCTAGCTTACAACAAGTGTGTGTGTGGTGTTGGCACAGTTGATTAGATCTCTTTCTACCAATCCATACCTACCAACCACCCCAATTTTATCAGTATAGTCCTCTGATTTTTGGCTTTCAAAACCTCAAAACACTCAGCATGTCCCAATTTTCTACAGGTTCATCCAGTAAATATTTTGTTTTAAAATAGTAATCAGTTTTATTCTAGGTCTTTTTTCAGCAAATTGTGTTGAAAAGTTTTATTGAAGTTTTGGTCTGTGGCAAGGGAATGGGTGGTGATTAGAGCAATAATGAAAGTGTCCTGGTTTTTTTGATTTTCCAAATTTTGGCAGGTGCATGACAGTAAAGTTGTTGTTGTTATTATTATTATTATTACTATTATTATTATTATTATTATTGTTATTGTTGTTATTATTATTATTATTATTATTATTATTATTATTATTATTATTATTATTATTATTAGTGTGTATGGATGTTGGTAGAATTATTTAGCAGTGTGTTTATTGTTTTGTGACATTTATTCTAATGCAGGATATTATTTTATAGGATCAAATAACGATGATCAAGTCACAACTCCTTACTGTTGTCCACGAGGAGGTTCAAACATTAAAAGAAACAATTTCCAAACTTAAAGAAGAAAATATTGAACTGAAACAAGAAAATCAAAAATTGCGCCAGCGAGTGAAGGAGGATCCTGTATGACCAGTGAAAAAAACAGCACAGGTGTTACAGGAACCAGGAAGTGATTCTGCAGCACAAGACTGTTTGTGGAATAAAGAAATCATCTGACAATAATTTGAATATTCACAACCTACAAGAAATCGAGCCAGCAACATACAGTGTTTCATGTTGGCCTGCAGGGGCTGGGCTGCTTTTTTCTAGTTACAAGCTTATTTCTGGTGAAGTGAAGTATTACTTCAGTTTTGTAGGGGTTTCTTTTTCATCTTTATAAAAAAACATTCAGTTTGGTATATTATAGTTGTAATAGATGTGTTTCAATGACACTTGACACATAGAATAATTGTGTGCTACACACTGCACAAGCAACTAACTTCATTTCATAACTGGATATGAGTTGCCAATGTCTCCATATACTGGTACTTGATTCATATTAATGGGTGATTATTTTTCTTAATCTCAAAACTATTCATTTTCTCTTACTGTCACTGTGAGTAGAAGTTATAAGTTGATATACTTGGTGGAAGTGAAAGGGTTATATGATTAATCAGTATTTTCTTATTTTTTCTGCATCATGATAGAAGCCCATGGTGAGATTACTTGGATGTAAAAGTGACAGTTAGGTGAAGAGTTGACTTATTCTTTATTGGTTTGTAGTTTCAAGAAGGTTTTGGGGGGTTGAAAATTAGCTTGCTGTTTTGGTCAGTTTAACCAACTGAAGTTTTTGGCCCTTAGTGATTAGATCTTCGTCCTTTGTTTAGTTTTTGCCTATGACTTTTTGTTTGAGCACTAAGGTTGATTTCTGTTTGTCCAGTCTTACTGGTCCAACCAGACAGTTCTTAAATGAAATGCTTGATTTCTCAGAACTGATTCTAGCTTGCGATCAGAGCCACTCAAATCTCCCGTGCCGGTCAACCAAAGTGCAGAAACCCAGCAAGTTGTGGCAGGAAAACTTGTACGTTGTTGACCCTTCTCTTTAAAGTGACCAGACCTGTTCTGCTCAGGTGGCCTGCCCTGTCATTTCTATGTCACAGTACACCCTTGGGATTAGGCATCATCACCATAGATTTTATAGACCCTTTTCACCAATTCTGAGGCAATTGAAAAACTGGTGTTAGCACTTTGTAAGTGTTAGAAATGGAAAGAGCGGATGAAAGTTTGTAATTGCTGAAGCTTGGAGATTTAATATTGAAAACTGAAGCATTAGTGTGGTTTTTAAAAACAAAAAGTACCCTGAAGTTCTAAAAGAGAGTGCATTGGAGTTTAAATTAAATTGAGGCTGAGGGGGCATTCAGTGCCCTCCCAACACAAAATTCTGTTAATAATGATCTTTGTTAAATTTTCAGTTTTTGGAAACTTAACCAGTCCACAGTTTTCAATACTAAATCCCAAAAATTTCACCTGTTCCTTCCAAACACTAAGAGAATGCTCATAACAGGTTTTCAATTACCTCGTTTAGAACTGTAAAAAGGGTTTATAGTCAATCCATAGGAACATGGGTTGGATAAATAATGTTGTCCAGTAAATATATTATTGTTAACCAGGGTCTAGATGATTGGTACTCTTAGTAGAACTTTTCAATCTCTTTTTTGAACATTTAGTATATTTATTTTGATTATCTTTTTAATGCAAGTCTTAATTACCCTTATTAACACTACATTGTATCGCATTCCTAAGTTTGCTCAAGCCAAGATCTTTCTTCAGCACTGAAACTGCTTTTGCTGTGCTTTGATACATAGAAATTCCACAGAATGTCAGTTTTTATTCTCTGTTACTAAAACCAGAACCCACAGTTCAGGCCTGTCGTAGAATGTTTAATGAGGTTCCTAAACTCTACAGTGTTGACTAAACTACATGTAATATCAGAATCAATTTGAATACTCTGAATAAACACCTTGTTCTAACTGGTCAGTTCTAATGTCTTTTCTTTGGCAAAGTGGTAAAGGTTTTTTGTAAACCTTTTTTGTGCTCAAAATACTATCAGGATTTGTTACTGCTTCAAAATTATGTTGGTGATTCTTTATGAGACAAAAAAATTGTTTGAGAAATCTTTGCAATAAGGCAAAAAAGCTGTGACTGTGATCTGTTATAATATTGAAGATACCCATACCCCTATTTACCCAGCACTGGATACAACTTGTATTTTTAGTAACATTTCACCACTATTTTTCATGTTACTTTATGGTGAACTAAAATGAATATCAATGTTGAAAGTTAAACTGGTCTTTTAAGTACAAAATAGAAATTTGAGTTCTTCTGTGAACATTTCTAGGCAGTTTTCAGCAATTATATGCTTTGGACTTACTACACATTTTTTTAGTTATACAATATTATTTTTCAAACACATAGTTACCAAGATCAGCTGTAACTACCATCTTGTAAAATATTTTTTGCAGGATGTTATATGAGCAATTAAGTTAATGATCCTGACAGCAAAACACAAGTAGTGCAGACTGAAGCAAAACAATGCTTGAAGTGTGTGATTTGCTGTTAATTACTGAGAAACACTGTTTTTTACAGAACTGAAGGAACCACAATCAAATATCAGATAAATTATTATAACATATTTTGGTATTGTTTTTTTGTAGTCACACTGAAGTTTTTGAGTTAAAAATGATTTTGTTCTCTGTTTCATCATTTTTAGAACTACAGACATGTTCAATCACTGGGCTTTCTTGCTTTGTGTTATCACTTAACAGATTTGGGTCCTCAGAAAATTCAGTTGTTTTTAATTTTATAAACAATTATTAATCTTGTGATGGGGTTGTGTTGTCATACATTATTATGGCAACAGGTACTCAAATCTTACTTTACTGGCTATCAATCAATGTGATAGGATCTCGTTTTGATAGAATAGGTCATTCAGTACTCATTGTCATTCATTCTGACTATCATTCCTCTCGCAGTGCTGGCTGTCTATTCTCTGTTTAGTGTAACTGTTGTCTGCATAGAGACAAGCAATGACCACCAACTAAAGATGTTAATATTTTCCCTAGATTATTTAGTCAGCAATAATTAGTAATTGTCTGGAGATAAAAGATTGTCAACCAACATCTTTGTGCAGAAACAATGATTAAAAGTCAATCTATCCTGGGGATACACTCCTTCATGTATGTACAGTATTCATTGTAAGTTGCATAAACAATAATATAGTTATAAATATTCATAGTCTACCAACCCAGCTACCACTTGCAGAATTGGTAGGCTAACTATTCAGTAATTTCTAGAATTCTGTGTTATGTTGTCTAAATGTGTGTGTGTGTGATATACCAGTAATTGCTCTTTGTGAACAAAAAATCAAAAATATTAGAAAAATTGTTGATGACCATAGCAACTTAAGCAAGTGTGGTGCATTTGCACTGCAAGAGAATACAGGCCAGAGCAACATGCACAAGTTTTGGTTCTTGTGAACCTTGCAAATCATAAGTTAATTTTAATAGATTGGTAATTTCACACAATATTTTCTCAAGTGTGCTTTAATTGCGAGTTTATTTGAAAAGCCTGCATCATCTTTGTGGTAATGAGATAAAAGATATTAGCCAAATTTAGTATTTTAAAGTTTGCTATTTAAGCTTAAGGGCTCTCGATCTTTTCCAAGAGTTATGCCTCCATCACAGATTCATTTTTAAATTTTCTATCACATATTAACTATGTCAAGCCCAAATAAACAAAAAATATAGTTTTATATTTTTTGTAAACATACACATTGCAAAAGGTACTGTGACTCTGCCATTTACACTAAATTAAATTTTCTTGGTCTTTGTAACAAAATAATTAATATATGGAACATTAAGTCTTTAAGTTCAAAAAAAAAAAGTGAGCTGCAAAATTTTTTATTACAATTTAATGAAAGGGTAGGAACTACATTGTAGAATCTCAGGTGGTTGTGATCAGATCCTTAACCAGTAACAATAATTTATAATTATTTTCTTTTGGTTGATGTTTGTTTACTCTTTGCAAGAAACTGAGAAAACCACTATTGGCCTCAAGAATCTGTTTCATTTTTGCTATTTGACATTTGGCACTGCATGACTATGTAAATTTGATTGATTGCCAAAGATAGTACCCATTTATTTCACTTTCTAGTACAACTGAGACTGTACTGTGCCAGATATCAATCAGTTTATAACTAGACAATTATAATTAAATGCCGTTTGATTTTGTATCCCTGTATATAAAATACTGGTAGTGATGGCCTTCCACAAAGAGAACGATACAAACTTTGATTTGATTTGCATGAATCTCATACATGACATTTTCACCATGACAGCTAGAAACTACAGGGGATTATTAGTTTGGTATGCTTGAAAGTGCTTATTAAAACTCAAATTACTTGTTTCCACACAGATTTCAATAACATTTCATAACAATAAATTGGCAATAACATTCTAGGGAACTAGTTTTGATCAGTATAATTGCAGATTTTTGGATTTCTGGGCAGGAAGTAGTTCATTTTTGCTTTCTGACCAAAATTTAATGCCAACCTGAAAAATATTTGCTATTCACCACTCCAGAAACTACTGATGGACGGGTAAGTCTACCAAAACAGTCCCAGAAATCAATTTACAACGATTGTTTCAAGTAATCTATCACTAACAATATTCCAGCACTTGTTTTGCGCAAATTGTGAATGGTTTTTCCCATCCAATAAACATAACAAGTTACAAAATCCATTGTCTGATTGACAGCACATTTTGCACCTGCTAATGACTGTGTATTGTTCATTCTTTTAATTATTAGCATTTGTGGCATTTCCTTTTTGGACCATTTCAGCAGATGTACCCAGTCTGTCCGTAGTTTTTGGAGTGGCGAATTGCAGTTTTTGCCATTAGCTGGAAACTTCAAATGCCAGGAATTAACCTCACCATTTTTTCACTTAACCCGGTGTTTTGCTTTGATGTATTTGCGAAGTCACAAAAAGAATTAGGTAAACAAAACTGTTGCAAAATTTTGGCATGGTCAATTCAGTTAGAAGCTAAGCACAGAATATTTTACGAACAAGCCTGTGAATCTGTTTCATATTAGATGTGCTATCAGAGTACTTGCTTGTTTCAAGTGTGGATTCTCTTAACTTGTAGCATGGTTATAGCTAGACTCAAAATTTCTTTGTTGGGGGGGGGGGATTGCCCTCCCTGTCTGACACTTAGTAGCTCTGGGTCCTGCTTATCACTGCAATGTAGCGAAAAAAGTGTTCAAAATCAAAAATTTAGGGGTGGTGGAAATTTTCCCTTCCTGCCTGACACTAGGTATGGCCCTGCCTGCAGCTGAGCCAAATTCTAAACATCTAAAAATTTAAACTCCAGCTTTTATACGTAACTTCAATCAAGCTCTTTAGGAAATGTTAGTTAAGCCTGGACTGGAATATTCAGCCTGTTCAGCACCTAGCAGACCAAAGTTTTTAGCCAGTCAAATGAGCTGGACTGTCATTTCCATGTAGTTGCAATAAAATTTCAACCAAAGCTGAGGAGGTTTGAACAGCAGAAAAAATTAGTAAGGCCAAACAAGAAAATACATGTTTCTGGACACTGACTGTACTTAAGTTTTGGTAACCGATCCCAATTTTCTATTCTCCTTTTTATTATTTTTTTTTATAACTGATTCTTCTTGCTGAAAATTGTTTATAGTTTCAAGTTTGCTTTTGTTGTAGCTTATAGCTTAAATGCCTTTAAAGTTTTAAAACCATTTGTTTTTGCAGCAATTGCATGCTGCAGACATGTCGGTTGAGATCAAACTGTTAGCCAATGAAAAAGGAGCAATAAGCCATGTTTTTATAAAAACTACTTCAGGTAAATAAAATTATTTCAAAAATAAATTAATATTAAAAAAACATTCCTACCTACCTAACCTACCCTTATTTTAAGAAGTATATAATCAATATTTTTTAGTTTGACCTAATTATCTTTTTGTGACTAGAGATCTGTCCCATGCAAAGGTTTAAAACTTAACCCAGGTTAAGTTTCACCATAATTAAATTCAATATCCGCAAAAAGTTTTCCCTTAAGTCCAGACTGAAATCTTCCAATTAGTCGGGATTTCAGTCTCTTTAATCTTGCCTCCAAGTTAATACTGCACTCTATTATGAAAATAAACTGGAATGAGTTACTAATGAGAACCTGAATCATGCATATAAGATTAAATACGAGTTTTTATTCACATAAAGTATTTCTTGTTCAATTCCTAGAACAAGTTAAGTGACAAAATCTAGCCATAAAGTCAGAAGACTTTATTGCATTTATACAAAGGACCGAGTATTCACAATGGAAAAAAGACAAAGATGAAAGAGTGAAAGGCAATATTTATGAACGCACAATTCGTGACTCGTCTTCATTACACAAATGTCGTGGAAGCTAGCTTGTCTATAACTAATTGGACTAGTTACAAGTCGGATGTAATAGTTAAACTAGTCACCACATCCACAATACATGTAAAAATACAGACGTCTTCTTCAGTCAAACGTTGGTAGTTTGTTGCATGTACTGTTTATTTTAAATTCATATATTAAAATTCGTCGAAAGTTCCAAGCTCCATTTTCACAGAAGATCGGAAAGAAGAAAATAGCTTGCATCGTTCTACTTGGTCCAGGGTCTAGTCCATGTTTATGTCATTCTTATGCTCTGGATGATTTGGAAAATCGCTGCAAACAAAAACAAATCAATCAGGAATCAAAAAACTGCTTCCAAAGTGAACAACGCAACAACTGAACAAGCACTGAAGCAGATGAACACGTCAACAAAAACGAAAGATTTTTTTTTCAACCTACCCGATCCACAAACTACGAAGATGAACAACCCAAGAAGGACTGGTCCTACAGCGTACTTCTCATCCTGAGGTTTCTGAAAAAAGAAGAGAATTGTTGAGTTGAAAATGGATTTGAGAGTTAGTCGAGTTCGCCATCTTTAACTAAGTCGAATTAAGATATCAAATGTCAACAACGATGCGTACCAAGGTCTTTGGAACATTTCCTCTCGTGGAAACATTCTGGCTGTGTTTCTCGCTTGCGACACGCATTCTCTGTTTGGCAGGCATTTTGAATCAGGTAAAAATACAGCACCAAAGTAGAGAAAAAACACCAACTTTTCCTCAAGGAAGTTTTGTTCAAATGCGACGAGACTGGTGTCTTGTGGAGTGTTGTGACGTAAAAGATACACTAAGCGCTTTTTCATTGGCTTAAAGCGAACACGTGGACAACAGTCGGGTATTCTCCAGGGACCCTTACGTAATGACAAGAACAACTCACGGAGGGAGGGGAGAGGGGGGATGGAGGGGCAGTGATGTCCAAGTAGCAACTGTACACAGGTAATTGAGCTTGTCTCATGTCAAGTAAAAGTAAAACTACTGAAAAGCAGGGGAACAAGAAAAGGAAAAAGTGAGGAAGTGGACTATAAAGGACTTGTACAGTCGGGAGTGCAATCGGGCCACCTGATGCAGGACAGATCCAAAGTTTCAAAGACAATTAAAAAAATCAAGCAGTTCATACAGGGGTTTTGTCAAAAATATTAAAAAAGAAACAGATTTTGCTGCTATACAAAAAAACAGGTAGTATACTATTGACCGAAAATTAGGAGAAATACTCATAGCTGAATAGCATGAGGATTTTGGTACATGTATATATATAGGTAGAGCATCAAACGATTTGTGCGAATCAATTCCAGCCATGAGCATCCCCTCTCGGGGAAACCCCCCGGGCAAATCCAGCAGCTGCCATCTGTATCCCTTAGTTGCTCACTGTTGCTCTACCCGCTTCACCTTGCGCCATGTATTTCGTGGCCTCCCGTGTTTCCTTTTCCCCTGGAGAGATCAATTCAATGTGAGACTACTTTGCCTCAAGCTTTTCTTGTATCATACATGAGTCTGTTTGGGGACGCACCACTAGAAAAGTGAAGGGGAGGGGGGGGGTAGGTTTTTTTTTAAACCATTAGATGTACAAGAAGATTTTTTTTTTCTCTGCATGAATGTTTTAGTATAGCGTTTTCCTCTTGCAGGAGGTTTTTTTCAAATCCATTTGCCTTGCACGATCTTTTCTGCAGGTGGCCGGGGGGGGGGGGGGGGGGG
>JAOBRG010378122.1:0-11358 GCA_027574985.1 Umimayanthus nakama
AAATGGTGTCTTGTACCCAATATCGAATCACTAACGGTGCCGTCCCCCGATATCTCAAAGTTGTTCCGCGCCGCGGGTCGCTAACGTCCACTGGACGTTGATTATTAAAGGCTTCCATATCCCCCTCGCTCCCGTTAAGGTCCAACAATGTTTTTGTGTTTTACAGCATACCTAGCACAGTGGGGGTTCGAACCATTTCACAATATCAGTGCTCTGCACCTTTAAAGTAATTGAAGAAAGTAAAGAATACCATACTGTAGTAAAATTCGCTGGTTTCCAACCTCTCGGCAGGGAGGGCAAGTTTTGGAAAGTAAATTCAAAAAGATAAATAGTAGTTTTTCAGTACAATGCAGTGATTAGCAGGACCATAGAGAGGGCAAATGCACCCCCTAAATAATTTTGAGCTAAATTACGGTATACCGTTAATAGCAGTAGTAGTAACAGTAGAAGTGGTAGTAGTAGCAGTAGTAGTAGTAGTAATGGTAGTAGTAGTAACAGTAGTAGTAGTAGTAGTAGTAGTAGTAGCAGTAGTAGTAGTAGTAGTAGCAGTAGTAGTGGTAGCAGTAGCAGCAGTAGTAGTAGTAGCAGTAGTTGTAGTCGTAGTAGTAGTAGTAGTAGTAGTAGTAGTAGTAGTAGTAGCAGTAGTTGTAGTCGTATTAGTGTATTTTAAAACAGTAGTAGTGGGCATCCTTCTGTCTCAGAAAACAATGGCAACCGCCCTGAAAGCCCAAATTAATCTTGTTGCACATGTTGATAGCAACATCTTGAGTGGCTCCGAAGTCCTATTCTGGCGCGGAGTGACAGGGTTGTACACAAGTTCCAACTGCCAGCTCATCTGACCTTGTGACATCGTCTGCAAAACTATGTATCATACAGCCTGCTCTTACAGCAGAGCTTTGGACAAAGAGTCAAACTTAAGGAACTTCTAGAAAGAAGATTTAAAAATATTTGTAAACACTGAAGAGTACATAAATCTTATTTGTGTCTTGTCTCGCGGATGGGGCCTGGAACGACATGATATACGGTTTTACAGACGTCTTCGCCCCTGATTGGTTAATTCCAGGGACTCAGAGATTGATCTCTACAATCTGCTGCCTCGTTGGCATACCGTTACCTTATGGAAAATCTGCTATTTTTGAGCGGTTTTTCTTAACTTCCATTGGCAATGCTCTGAACCTCTTTCCCTCGTCTAATGGACGTTTAGCGGTACCTAATCGACTTTACAACGCCCCGCACCCTTCTGGTTCGTCAATGTAAGCCTAGATACAAACATCGCGATATTTTTTGAGATATTTAGAAGTTTTTGAGAAATTTAGAAAATGTTGAGAAATTTAGAAAAGAATGTGATATTTAGAGCAATTATCACAAAAAAGATACTTCATAAGAGCAAAAAAACCCGGTTTCTATTAAATTTTACAAGTTGTTTTCGTGTTTCCCTGTCTGCACAAGCTATCGTTCAGATTTTCGGCAGGTTTGAATTCTCATCATTTGGTCCCTGTTCCTTTTACGAGCAGGCGATACTACCAATTCAGCAGATCTATTCTGAAATTGATGAAATCAAGTTGCTTAGATGTTTTTATTTACTTATTATACCTTAAAATAAACCAGCCCTGCAATATGCATTTTTTGCTATTCAAATAATAACCAGCTAATCTGACCCTGTGACGTCATCTGCAAAACTGTATATCAATAAGCCTGGTCTTAAAGCAGTACTTTGGACTAAGGAATCAAGTTTGAGGAACGTTTGGAAAACAAAATTAAGTCTTTTAAACACTGAAGAGTAAATAACTAAATGCATATGTTTTATTTGTGCCTTGTCTCGCAGATGGGGTCTGCAACGACATGATATACAGTTTTGCAGATGTCCTCGTCTCTGATCGGCTAATACCACCTCAGGGACGACAGGGACTCAGATAAGCTGGAATGTATAGGCTTGCTTATTTTTTCATTTCTATTCTTTTGATATATAAAAAGCAAAAAATGGGTCAAACAAACATTAGAAAAAATTATATTTCTTAGAAATTTAGAAAATTTTAAAGAAATTTAGACTAAATTCAGAAGAAATTTAGAACATTTTTTTAGATATTTGTATATGCCCAAATTTTTCGCCGGAAGCAGGCCCAGTCTCCTGCGCTTCTTCTACTCCTCTTTCACCGAGGATGTGAGACCCTGGGAACGAGTTGATCAGACGCCAACCTCGTGATCAGACGCGGGAAGTTTGTTTCCAAGATGGCGGATTCTGCCGACGAAGATGACCAACAGTATGAGGCTCTCGCGTACCAGCAGGTTTGATTGCCGTGATTTGTTTCTTGTTTTCGACAAAGTAATCGTTGTAAAATTCTTATTGACCTTTCCAGCGACTCAAAGCGGCTCTTCACTACACTGTGGGAAAAATTTGCGAGGAATCAGGTTTGTCAGGGATGTTCGTAAATATAAACGTTGATGTCTGAACTCTTTGACCCTTGTCACTGAGACATATCCATCCATCCAGTGTTCTATCTACAACTATCAATTAATCAGCCCTATTTCAGACCTGAAAAAGCAATTTTTGTAATCCCTATTCAGAGATTCCAACTTCCGGAGACACAAAAACGAGAGGTTGTATATTATACAGTATACGTAACTATAAGTTCAGACTGACTTTTTGTCTCAAAATCTGTGCACGTGACGTTTAGCACAACAAGACCAATTTTCTACTACATTGCGATCACGTTTGTTCGTTTCTAAAACCTGCAACCGAACGTGAACTGTCTTGAAATTTTACAATTTTTTCAGTCTTTTTTGCTTCTTCAATAAACTGGTGTTTGAAGATTAATTTTTACTCATTTTTAGAGAATAAACAAAACAAGTGTGACTTTTTTTCGAAAAAAAGGAAGGTTTTGAAGCGAAAATGGGAGGACGGAAAGGATCTCTTAAGTCGGGAGGTTTCCGGCTGAAACGGGAGGGTTGGAATCTCTGCTATTTCAAAGTGATGATCACAACAGAAATCTCAGAGCTTGATAGGATAGTAGTTCCCAGATTATTTGCGAAACCACACCCCGTCAAGATTTCTCAACTGACAAGCAAAGTGTATATGTACAGACTAGACCTGTTTTAATTACCAGGATAAACTTGCTTGAACTTAAGGACTGCTCATGAATACCTGCATAATCAGTTAAGAGTCCTGGTAACCCATCCTCCCCCTCCCCTCCCCCCGCCACCTGCTGGATGAACAACTTGGAAAGAATATCTTAAATACTGCTTACTTTAGTTTTTTTGAAATAACTAGTGTATTATAAGCACAGCAATATCTCGTTATAGCAGTTTGATAACGTAAGGGGAGGGTATGGGAAAGTGTCACCAACCAATAACCTTCTCTGTGTTGCGAGCAAAAGAAGAAATATTGCCTTCTTTCCCCAATCCCCCTCTTCTTTTTGTCTCGGAAACTGCAAGAACTAGATTAAGGGACAAGATCTTAGGATGGCCGAAGGCATTTTTAAAACTTTATGTAAAAAACACATTCAAAGTTCCCCCCAAGTAGTGTACCTTTTATAACTACAAGATCCAAAAAAAATAAGACCCAGTACTCCCCCCAAAAGTTTGTGGAAAAACTTTAAAAATTTTCCAGGTTTGTTCAAATGTTTTAAAAGCTGGCAGGGATGAACAAATGCTTCCCTGTCAAACTTACAGTAACAATCCGTCATTTGATAGGGTCAGTAGTTAACTATTCATAAGTCACGCTAGATTTTTAAATTCAATGGAAAACTTTACAGGTAAGTTAGTTTAATTCTTTCTGTTTCTTTTCTTTTTTAGGTGAAGAAACTGGCTTGCGATTCTCGCGGCAGTTTATTGCCGCTTTAACAGAGACGACATTCAGACAATGTGGTGAGTATTAACAAACAATTAAACCCCATATAATTTATATATTTGGTTCCACATCTGCAAAACTGCTTTCTGATTGGTTGGTTATCTTCAGAATATTCTGAAATGTTTTAGTCAAACAGATCCTTGACTACCATATATATTTATAATCAAGGGTTCGTATGAACACTAACTTAAAAACCTGAAAGTCTTTGAATTTTGAGATTTTTCTTTCAAGGGTTGGGATAGTACATTTCATTGTTTCTGAAAGGTAACCAAGCTTTTAAGGATAGATGTGCTGATAAGTTTCTCTCTTATGATAATTAATTTGTGGTGTACATGCATTTATAATGAAGAAGATTGAAACAGGTACACTGTTGGCTGCATGCTTTGTTTACATGGCTGGAGAGCTGGAAATCAAATCCAAAGCTGGAATTTCTAGCCAAAAGATGAAAACTTAGAGAGGTTGGAGAATGACTTGGCACATAAACCTGTCAGTTCTGAATGGATGAACCTCAGTGATGGCCATTGAAAGGCATACAGTATGATACATAGTTATTAAATAACATTTCTTACTTGGTTGGCCAGTAGGTCAAGCGATAAAACTCGTATAAGGAAGACACCCTTTTGTTAGTTATTGCGAAGCAAATTGTCCGTTAAAATGCTTTCCTTGTAAAGAATTTTCCATATTCCTGTTGTGTGTGTATATGTGTGTATGGAGGTTGGGAGGGAGGGGGATGGTAGTCCGTTTGTGTTTATTTATTTATGTGTTTATATTTTTCTTTTTTGCAGTTTATTCTTCTATTAATGACTGATCTGACTCAATTGGCTTAGCTATTTGCAAATCAGTCCAATAAAAAATGTAAACTTAACTTGTATAATTAAAATGATGATGATGTAGTGCTAACTGCCCTAACCCTTGTTCATTCTCTAAGTATCAGTTGCAACACAACTTTGATGTAATTATCTTTTGTTTTATCAGAGTCTTTTGCTGTGGACTTAGAGCTTTTTTCGAGGTAAGTATAGCTTCATCATTTTCATCAATATTTATAGTACCAGGAAGTCTTCAATTTTCATGAGTTGATCTGCTGGGTGCAAAATGTTGGCTTTAGCTAATACAGATCAGACAGAGGGCCTGTGAGGGATGGGGGGATATGTCAAAATCTGTAGCGAAACCTAAGTAAAACTAACAAAAAATTGGTTTCCAACGGTCTGGCTGGGCCAATCAGACAGTTCTTAAATGGAACACATGAGCACAAACAGCCAGAATGACCCTGCTTATGGATTGGAGCTGCTTAGGGGCGAACCATTTGATTTTTGAGGGGGAGGGGGGGGGAGGCTTTTTTGGTGGGCAGGAATTTTTTTTCTTGTCCCATAGTGTGCAAGAATTTTTTTTAATAAAAAACACTAGCAGGAATTTTTTTTCTGAACTGCAACATTTTATTCCTTGGGAATATGATGCAGGATATTTTTTTTCATTCACCAGTTGCTGCCGGATATTTTTTTTACATGAACTTTGCTTGCAGGAAATTTTTTTTTAAAAAAGCCCACAAAGATCAAATGGTTCGCCCCTTAGTTCTACTGCTCCGGTTGGCCAGATTAGAAGTTATAACACTTATGTTATCCTGAGGCCAATCTTTAAAATTAATATATGTAGTCTAGCAAACAGTCTAGCAAGCTGTTTTTCTTTCATTTTTTGCGATTTATATTAACAAGAGACTGCATTTTTCCATGAAGATCACAAGTACAGTTACATGTAGCCCTAACAAATGTGAGTGCGAATTTAAACTTCATTTTACTGAGTGAGGTCTGTACAGGAAATATCAAGCTGGGGCCTTGCTGTGTTAAACAAGTTATAGTGAGTATAATGCATCAAGTCAGAAGTTTGATACTACTGTAATGACTTAATGATCGAGGGAAAATTAATATAAATTATATCTTTTATTATTATATGCCATTTCTTCCCCAAAATATATGTAACAAAAACACCAGGCAAGTGGAACTTTGTTACTTGACACATCAGATTCTACATGCACATACTAGGTCATTATGGTGGTTATGACAAAAAATACTAACAAGTATAATTTGCAATTATAACAAATGGTGACATTAATTATACACTGTAAACACTAAGATGACAGATCTATCTGGCTGTTTTTCACTTAAATAATAATTTTTATTTTTTTGAACTGTTCTGACCCTTCGATTAGATATGAAGTCCCATACATCCTTCACAGTATTCGATGTCAGCACCATACATAAAATACATAATTTATTGTTATTAAAACTACCAGAAGTTTGAGAACTTTCGTACTGGGCCCGGTTGTACAAAGGGTTGATAACTTTACCCAGCGGATAAATCCCTATCCAGTGGATAAAACCTGCTCCTTATCCAATCAAAATTAAGAATGCGCCACTTTTATCCACTGGATAAAGTTATGCAGCTTTTGTACAACCGGGCCCTGTTGTATTACCAGACATGCAAAGAGAAGTACAGTAAATACAGAAGATGTGAAGCTACTTACCAGGAAAAGTTCTACTTTGGTAAGTAACACTGGCATCTGAAAATACCTGCATGTTGTTCCCAGCGTTCAGTTCAAGATGACTTTTATGAATAAGACTAGAGAACTAAACAGATGATGTTTGAGTTTTGTTTGAACAAAGCTAATCGAGTGTAAATAAACATAATGCATCGATCAAATCAAAGCTTAAACATCCCCCCCTGGGAAGCTAGTCAAACACCTGAGGGTTGCCTGGGGGGGATGTTTAAGCTTCGATTTGATCAATGCATAACACAGTTTACAGGTGTTAAAAGATGATTTCATCTCTGCCAAAAACTCCACAGCAGAGAGGGGACAGAAGGACAGTGTGGGGAGGTGGGGGGGATGGCATTTGAACTCAGACCAGAACTAAATTTCTTCAAATTCCTCCGTAATGCTGTTACCAGGGGTTTGATCAGGGTTCAAAAAGGCAGCCAGCTTCTGGCGATAGCTAGCATTTTTAGGACCTTAACGGCGATTTTTCACACAGTCTAACTCGAGGTTATGCTTGTATTATCAAAAATAATTCACTTCTGAATGAAAACTTGTTTTCATTTTTTGGTGAAAAGTAAACATGATGTGCATTCATACATTTTATTTACTATAGCTAAAAGTCTTTGCACTAGTGAAAAAACTTTAAAAAATCTTCACATGTTACCAGTAATAAGCAGCCGTCAATATTGCATATAATGCTTGAAAAAAAGCCAGCAAAAACTTTGTACAACATAAACAGCTTACAAAATTATTTTAAACCATGTTTGATGGTTCTTTAAAAATATCCCTTGACTTGATTTTTCTTCATGCAATGGCGTGGTATAACTTTTGTGTCAACACTCCACCTCCAACTTTTTCAACTTACAGCTATAGTTTTAAATTTTTTTTTCATAGACACTTTCAAGGGTAGTTGATCTGTAATGATTGACAATCTTCTAAGAAATGCCAAACAACAGTGATATCACGAAATACAGAAACAAAATAATCAAAAATTCTTAGACCCCCCCTCCATTTTAAAGAAGGCTCAACTTTGTTGCCACTACCATCAGCATGCCACTGGGAACTGGGTTGGAAAAGATTCTTGAAGAAACTTTTTAATTGCAAATTTAAAACTGCCAGACAATAAAATCAGAAATTTGCAGGTACTACTTCAAAATAAAACGTTTTCATTCTTGTGTTAATTATTTTTAATTAGTAAACAGAACATCATTTGTTGTTCTAGTATATTGAAATCTTTATATAACAAGTTTACAAGATGTAATTTCTTTCACAGGCTGACCACATTAAAGGCATAAGTGATGGGATAGCTGCAGTACACGACACAGAGAAGGCAAACAAGAAAGCAAAGAAAGCCAAGAAACAAAAGAAACTGGAAGTCAACAGTCATGATGAGGACTGGGTATATTTGTCGGAACAATGAATTGCTTAATTCCGATGAACTGAGTCACTAAAACTGCTGTCCCCTGTGTAACAAAACAATGCATATTACCAATTAATATAGTTTAATTTCTTTACTTATAACAATTTGATATATGCACAACATCTGAGAGGCTTGAGAAATTTTGGGTTTCAATTGCTGAATTACAGTCTGACTCGAAGAGTGCTTAATTCGTATTATTTTTATATGTGAGTCTTTCCTGACATCATGAATTGTCTACCTTTTGTTTCTTTAGCATACATGCCTTTGTTTCATATTTATTGAGCAATTTTAAAAATGATCAGCTGTGAAAAATGATAGGGCTTTAAAAGATAAGTTTTTTCAAAAATTTTCAGTCCAAGAAAGTTAAGTCAATTGCCCATTTCCAAATAACGCTCCACTGCTCACAAACAAAAACTTCAAGTCGAAGCAACTGTAGGTGCTCACTTTTCATACATTTGTTGTATTTTTGAGCACTTGGCCCTGACTCGATGCATATGTTTGTTGGCAGTGGAGCGAAATTTATGCATTTTGTGTGACACAGGTTTAAAGATACAAACTCTTACAGCAAAGTTATTGCACATTAATGATTTTGTCACCCGGCTGTTTTGTAAATTTTCGATAGCCATTATATTCCAACGACTAATAAAATTTAATGTAACAAACTGCAATTTTTTTTTGCTTTTTAAGTTTGAAAAGCTCTTTTAGGTTCTGAAGTCAGTTCTTATCTGGCAGAATTGTTTTCCTGCTAAGTACAATTATGTTAAGGAAGCAAAGTGTAGACAATGCACAGTGTTAATTACAGGGGAACTTGGCCCGATAGTCACTCAAGTTCAGAGTACATATTACATGTACAGTATGCTTAATTAGTTAAATACACATTGCCGTATTTAGAAAAAGTCTGTTCTGTTCATTGATACTAAACAACTATGTCAAATATACGTTGTTCCCTATACAGTATACATGTGTACATCTGCATTTACATGTATGTGGTGAATTCCATTGTATATAATTTATATGAAGTCTGAAAGATATAGAAATACAGTACTTCTATCAGCTTTTTTGAAACATACATTAAAATACACATTTGTTGGCATCTGACAGTTGGGATTAAATAAGAGAAAACTGGAACAACTTTATTCCTGACTACAGCAATGCTGCAGCACTAATGTAAATACTAAACAGTTTACTGAATTTAAAAGGACTGTCTTGATTGATAAATTTATGAATTACAGCAATGAAGGTCAAGTTATAATTTGATTCTTAATTAATACTCACATTGTCACTAAAAGTGCTTTGTTTCAATAAAAACTACTCTTTCAAGGTTCTCCAGAAATCATTAATTGCTCACTCGGTATTTCATAGTATAGATGTCTTCTACAGACTTTAAAAACAGTAAATGCAGGGAACAATAAAGACTTGGTGTCCATTTAATAAAGGTGTCCTTATCTGGGTGTACATGTATATCTTGAGGGGTTTGAGTGTACCTGTGTCCTATTTACAAATATTCTTACCAGTGCCATTAAGGGATATTATTAATTAACTCGTATGAGATATTGCATCAAACAAACTGGATGGTAACTGTTCTCTAGCTGGGTAACTAGACTGGACACCATGACATGTGACGGTGTGTGTGGCGATATCAACTGATCGCTGTACCATCTCTGAGAATGGCAAATCGGGATAACAAGCCAGATAAAATGCCAATGCACCAATAAGAGCATCGCCTGCTCCTGTAGTGTCAACAACTTCAACCATTTTGGCTTCAATGTGTGTCATCTTTGGTCCTGGAAGGAAACATTTCAATCAGACAGGACATGAAAGCTGGAATAGAAAAAGGGGAATTTTGAACTGTTTTACCATGTATAATGTTAATAAATAACACAAAGACAGATGTTGCTGTATGACAAATAATTAAAGGGGAAGTACACGACATTTGATCTTTGAGGTGGGGGGGGGGTGGGGGAGATTTCAAGAAAAAAATACCTGCAATAAGCCTTTACAGAAATAAAAACCCCAAAACATGCACCCTGAATCTGCACCACTGGCCAGTAAGATCAAAACTTCCTGCACTTTAACACCAATTCTTCCAACCTCCCCCTCAAACTTGACAAGGGTAAAATGGTCCACAATCCCAAATTTTGAATTTTTTTTTCTGTTATTCAAGAAGATAGACAGCGTTTAGTTGTTGATTTTGTTTTTCTAAAATGAGATGTTCCATTTAGGTAGATGAATTTCATTTCTACCATCTTGGAAACTAATGGTGAGTGAGGCGAGATGTGTCCAGACCCCCCTCCCCCCCTATGATCAGGTCAATCATAAGCTCTGTGCAGTGCTCTGTGTTTTGAAAAAGATCTTACAGCTTTTAACAAAACTTTTAAAAGTTTTTTTGCATTTGAAAAACAATCCTGAACCTACTAGTACTAACAGTAGCACTTCAATCTTGCAAAAAAATTAATTTTTAGTTTGCTTCCCTTGCACATGTAAGTTGACTTTAATACATGTAGAAAAGATCATGCATAATTTATTTTAGAACAAACTGTGTTTAATAGTAGAGAAGAACCCAGCATATCTTTATCCCATTTTTTGTAAACAGATAAAAAATCCCAAGCTTTTTTTTATCACTGATTATAAAATTACTTCCATGGTGACTACATGTAGCATATAAATAAACCCCTCAGTACACTTACATCTTCATGTACTCACCATTCAAATAAAGAGAACTTCTATTTTCTGAGCAAACAGCACCATTGGCACCTAAGGTTAATACGACATTAGCTGTCCCACGGTCATGGATCTCTATAATTACTTTCTTAGCACTTTCAACACAGGTAACTGGGATGCCTGTTAAACTTTCACCTTCGTCAGCATTTAGCACCATCACAAATGTATTTGGGTAGATAGATTGTTCGATTTTTTCAAGCTTAGGTGAAGGATTGAAAATTGTTTTTGATCCTAGTTCAGTTCCAAGTTTCAGTGTAAAACTACAGATTGGCAGAGGGATTCCCTTGTCACAAACCAACACTGGCGAAGATGCAATTATTGCCTTGGCTGTTGTTATGTCTTCATCGGCAAGATGGCGATTGCTTCCTGCCATACTAATAAATGCTGGTTGGCCATCTTTGTCCACAGCTGCCAGACAAGTAGAAGAAAAAGAAAAAGAATAGTTTGTATTAAAATTTTACAGAAATTATGTTTTTCTGCTACTGTCCCTAGGGGCCTAAATTGGCTACTTTTCAGACAGGGGGATGAAAATGAGGTTCATATTTAAGCCCAAAAAAGGTCACCTGGCTTTCAATATATTTTCAATCTAAAAAAATTCCCTCAGACATTTCCCAACTCAAAAAATATTGTACCTGTATTTAGAATTTTTGATAGTTTGAGATTTGAGGAATAAGACATGTATGATCTTAACATAAAAAATATTATTTTAATTGACTTTTTTGTTACAAGCTGGTCCTGGGCTAATGCACACATTTGAGAAATATGCTGTATGATGCCCAAACTACTAGACCAGGGTGTGTGGGTGTGTGTGTGGGGGGGGGGGGGGTGGGGGGGGGGGGCGGG
>JAOBRG010378133.1:0-11357 GCA_027574985.1 Umimayanthus nakama
TTTCTTTAAATGCCTGCAGAAAATTAAATACGACTTCAATCAAAAATCGCCAGGACGGAATTAGAGTAAAAACTGTGTTTAACCCCATAAACAAACAAAAAATGGTCGAAATTGAAAGTGACAGCCGCATTGATGTCTAGAAACGAAATAAACAGTTCGAGTTATGGTGCTCGCATTCTTTTATGAACCAAAATTTTTAAACAATGTTTTCACCATCACATAGATGATTTTATAAGCTTTCCATTGATATGTAGGTTTGTGGGTGTCCGATGCGTATTGATGGAGTTACATACGGAAAACTAAAAACACCGCTCAAGGTGAACTGTAACCTTAAGGGACTGCCATCGTTTAGCTTAAAATAAATGTCTGTAATAATTTTCTTATGTAATACTCCTGAGAATTGTTACAGAGACAGATTCAATTATATTTGATGCGCATGAAAAGTAATGTTTATAAACGGAGCGTAGTTGTTTAAGTTAACTATACCCGGGTTATACCTTTATAAGTTTATTAAAATCTGTACGTTTTCATTGCATATCTATAGTAAACTAAAAGTAATAGCACATTTTTAACGTCTATTACACAGCTGTTGCATATTTGCCAATTGTAGATAAATCTAATATCGTTTTTGATTTCCACACATCTTTGTTAGATGAGAAACCAGCCTGGGAAAACTAAACCTATACACAAAGCTGCTGTCACTCTAAATCTCTACAGCATTACGTCCTAGTTTTGCACTAAAAGTGTTCTCCCGTAACAGTTCCTAATTTTTTTTTTTATTTGGCTCTAAAGCTCGATAACATTTAAGCAACAAAAACTATCTAGAGTTCAGCAGTTTCATCATATCTCACCTCTACATCTTGCACGGGAGTTTGGATTCCAGTTTCCATGGTCACCACATGTAGAACTGCTTCGCCAGTTAGGATCCAGCTCATATCCAGTGTTGCATTGTACTGTGCAAACATGTCCGTAACTAACTGTGTTGCCGCTGACACATTTAGAGCTTGTCATTTGGCCGTTTGATGGGGCCTGCCAATCACTTGTACGACAAGTCTGCTCTGTAAAAACCACAAGAGTGTGAGGTTGGCGCAGTTTGTAAGATCTCTGCTTGCCAGCCAGCAGGTCTCGGATTTAATCCCTGGCCTGGTCAAGGTTGAACTGTGGGTACCTTCTTTCGCCACACCGTCCGTGGACAGGGACGTTAAGCCGTTGGTCTAATCTCTCGACGTTCTATCATGGGACTTGAAAGAACCTACACGCTTGTCGATAAGAGTAGGCTAATGCCGGTGTTGTGGACTGTCACCTCCGATAGAACGTCGAGAGACTAGACCAACGGCTTAACGTCCCTATCCACGGACAGTGTGGCGAAAGAAGATCACCCAAAGTTCAACCCTCGACAGCCGAGGGGATTGAAAACTGGACTTTCTGGTTGGCAATCAGAGATTTTACCAACTGCGCCAACCTTGCACAGATTCTGACTAGGTTTTAGTATTATTGAACAAACATTATGTTCCTTAATTACCATGGATACGCTAGCACAACACTGCACGCTGTGAGACGCTCTTAACAAAAAAAGCGATAAAAGCCACATGCAAAACGTGGATTTTAAAGTTCTTAATGCTTTTTGATGTATCTCTTCACAAGTTTTATCCACGACTTCATTCGTTGTCTTAAAATAAAAGCATGCCTTAGACGAGAAGCGGAAAGTAAAAGCTTGACTGAGTGAGACCATGCATAGGATTCTTTAAAGGAGTCACTATACTATTTTTTTTTAGTTTTGAAAGGAAGTGAAATTATTAGAATTAATCTTTGCCTTGTATAGTTGAAGTAGGGCAAAACAAAAAAAAGAAACACTCGGGCAATATTTGACGCATCCAGAATAAGGCAATGGGGATTTTTCCAGTTGATTTAGAACTAAATTGTTCCTTTTATTAAAGTACTAGTAAAGTTAAAACGAAACTAAGTTAGATTTTTTTACTTGAAAATAAGAGCAATTTCGTCGTATCATTGTACAGCCTTTGGCATCACAGCAAGTGAAGCAGCTTGTTAAGTAGCGTGTAATTCAGCGTGGTAAAACCTTGAGAAAGTAACAAAATCCCGAATACCAACGATGAATAATCAAAGTTAAGAACCTAAAAATACTATGTCAAACAAACTGCGTAGTTATATTAGTAAAATTTTTAATATTAATAGCATTTCAAAGCTCATCATACATACTAATCGGGGGTGGAAGCGGAATCTTGAATTCATGATACACGGCTAAAAAAAAGTGAAGGAATCATGAATCACATCATCTCGCAGGCTGTGAATCATGAATCATGGACCATAAAATGAATCTTGAGTTTTTGTCTCATGATAACACAAATGAATCACGAATCATGAATAAATGAATCATGAGTCTTTGGTTGAAAAATATCTGGGAATAACGAATTATCATACTAAAAAGATTCCGCTTCCACCCTCGAATACTTAAGCAGGCGAACTTAGGTAAATTGGTTGCTGCTTTTGTGGTATTTACCTACATAAGTAATTTGGTTATTTTTCTCCAACGAACAGTTCAATTTTCCAAATAAAAACAGTTGAATTTTGATAACTCGAATTCACCATAACCTGAACCTCTCTCTAACTGGACCTAGATTTATTTTGCCTTCAATTCATGTCTCACTTGTTTACCCCGGAGAACAGGAACTGAGGTTGTTCTCACTCCAAGTCATTTTCTCATTAGTTTACGGCTCCGATATATAGCGAACCCTTAATTATTTGAATTCTTCAGATACTTTGAACCTCACGGCTAACTTAACTGACTTTTTGTTAATGTTCTCTTCATGATTTGAGCCGACAATCCAGTTAGCATCTGCTGTGATGGTTCGAGTTCTCAGAAGCTAACTTTACACCATTTGATAATGCATAAACATACTTTTACACTGGTATTGTCCGTGCAATCTGTACCCAGAATAACAACTGCAGGAATATCCTCCATTATTATTGTGACAGACTTGGTCACATTTATTGCACCCAGACGTACACTCGTTACAGTCCTGATACTTTACGCTAGGCCCAGAACAATCTCTGCCACCACAATTTGGGCTTGGGTTGCAGCATTGACGGTACCACTGTTGCCTACCACATCTGCAGTGAGGTTCATTTGTCTTCCATTGGGTCCAGCCACCATTGCGGGGAGCTAAAATGGAAACAATTTAAAAATAAGCAAACGCGTGAATACAAAACTTTCTAATATTTTTTTTTAGGAAAGATGGATGTGGCGGAGACCTAGAGAAGTCGTGCGTTGCCTAACATCTAATGGACAACTTAGCTAGGCAACAGTCGTGGACGGCTGGCAACAACAGTAGCAACATCAGCGACAACTTCAACAACACCAACGTCGAAAAAACATAAATAATAGCATTTTTTAAAATAGTCGTAACAACAGTAACAATAATAATGGCAAAAATAGAAATAATGATAACAATAATAAGGATACTAACAATAATAACAGTAATAAAACTAATGGCAACAACATGAACAAGAGGAACAGCAGCACCGATTAAGACAAGTAAACAATGTTTCTACAAAATACATAGCGTGAAAGCATCTAAAATATACTTATATAAGAAACTTAGGTGAAGAGTGGAAATAAATTATCGTCGCAGTATTAGTTGTGAATCTTGTTGTGTCTTAAGTTAAATGATTTGCAACTGTTCAAGTTTCGAAAAATTGCGGCGATCATTTCTCATATATCCAATACTTACAGCATCTACGCCGACGACCTCCACCACAAGTCTCTCCTTCGTGGAAAACTACCAGCATTAACGTTACAAACAGCCAGGCTTCGATCACCACGGTACTTCTGTTAACCATGCTTGTTACGGCAGCCTAAAAGGAATCATAGGAAACTGAGAAGATTAGCAAGTGTCCTAAACTAGGAAACCAACTGTTGCTCAATAAGGTTTAGGGCTGGGGTTAGAGCTAGGGTTAAGGTAAGATTACAGATGGTTTTAGGTTTAGTATTTGGTTTAAGGCTATAACTGGTATAAATAACAGTGTGGTATCAGTACCAACGATAGCGTTGCAGTGTATCTAGAAGTTACCAACAACATCAAAGGAGAATAGTTTAAATGTATTATTATACAAGACTTATTAAACTGTGTGAGAAAATAAAGGCCTTAAGTATACCAAGTTTACTGTGAGATCAGAGGAGAATAGGTTAAATAAATAATTATATAAGATTTACTGAACTGTGTGAGAAAATCAAGAATAAGTTTACTGTAAGAATCAATGGCGAAAATACTCTCGTTTAGAACTTTTAAGTTCCAACTACAAATAATCATTTTCATTTTGGGTGAGGGAAATTAGTTTTCTGACATAAGTAGCCATTTTCTAAAGAAATAACAACATCGGTTTACAGATCGCGATGAAATTTTTTAAAAAAATTGCTAATTTTTGCGAAGTGTTTGTTAATGCTGTCTATAAAAATCTTTTTTATTTGAAAATGCTTATTCATCTGTTGATAAATAAATTTAAAAAGGTGTGGAGCAATTGTTAGGACACTAAGTTTCTTTCAATTTTTAGATTTCATTACAGAGTAAGAATTTTTCTGGTTATCTGTTTTCTTGGACGACGGACAGCCGTTTACGGATTTTTTTAAAAAAAACAATTCTACAACAGCATGTTAATAATAATATGATTCATATAGCTGCTTGTACTAAATCTTGCACAACATTTGAATCAAGCAGAGTTGAAAGGCAAATCAATATTGACAAAACACAAAAAAGGTTGCAGCCCTCCTTTCTTTAATGAGCATTGAAATGTAGGTCTATGTGTGCGAGATCACCTTCATCAACATATCTAAACATCGGCTGCATTTCTACCGTTCAGTTAAAAGGTTAGTACCCTATATTTATGTTCAACTGACGCATTTTCGGTTATATTTGGAACTACATATGTGATGCTGCCTAACTTACAAGTAACATATCGCATTTCTGTTTTGTAGTAATATTTGGAGTTAGTTTAGAAGAGCCTTAACCAGCTGCTCCAAAAGGTATGAATCAATACCAATTATTACTTTCGTAGTATTTTGTACGGTATCATTAGAAATGCAGCATTTTAGATAACCTGAGGGTTTATGCATTTCTATTTATAGCTAATGTTATATGAAACACTGAAACAAGCACTGGAAGTTAAACTTTAGCTTTTATTTGGAAAAGTTCACTAAAATTAGAAATACAACTTGAATAGCAACTTGTTTCCGTATTTCTAAACCTGCACTTTCTGTGCTATATCTTTTTTGCTGGCTGTATTCATAAATCAACTTCTTATCGCCCTCAGTAAAGCACAAATATGCTTGGTATCCTTAATTCGTGAGATATTTTATCCGCCGCTCCTGTCAAAAGAGAATTCGATCTCTACGAAATGATACCGAAAAGCGGTCCTATATGCATAAGGCTTAAATCTATTTATTAATTTTTTTAGCTTTTTCCCTGGTGGGAAAGGGACAATGATACAGGTTACCCCAACTATATATAGCAGGCCCTTTGTAGTGGAGAATTTAAGGTGACAGTCCAGTGTTGTTTAGGATCATATGCATGGTGCATCATTTACTAAAAACGAAATTGAATGGCAAGAAAGATAGGAGGATATATAATGCACCCTTTGCAAATCCAAGTGTGTGGCAGTTTTTTGTTTTATTTTTGAACTTTTAAGAAACCTTGGTCACAAAACGTGAGATTCTGGCCAGACCACTGGCTTGCCCTTCATAACTCAAAAAGTGTTTTCAACGATCCTTCTATGCTTACGCTGTTAAATCTTTTGTTTTAAACAGAAGCAAAACGGTGTCTTTAGACAAATACACGAAGTAGGCAAAGTCAAGCAGACCCAGCGAAAGCAATTGTTTAACATAAAATTAATTTCTAAAAGTTAAAAACTTGTACTCAAAAAGCCTCAGCTGAGAACGGTGTTATTAGATAATTTTACAAACCAAACGCAGCCCCGATCATATTTGTAATATGATATCCTCGGTTATCAAAACTATCCAACGAAATAAATTAGCGAGCTTAGTTGGTTTCCCGTCATGCTGGCAGACATAATTGCTCTTGGAAGGTTGTGTTGTCTGATAAACAGTTTAATGTGGCTGCAAACAAGAACGCGAAATCCTTTTGCGAAGTGCTTTGAGTGGATATTAAACTGTTATCGAGTTATAGCATTTGTACTTTGTATCTGGTTTGGAAGCGAGATTGAAGAGCAGATAGTTCCTTGTACTAGTGTACTGTATCGTTCAAACTATTGGCAGCGACTGGGTATCCGGCTGATTTTAGTATGTTTTGTTGATTTTTCTATATATTAACTAATTCAAAGGTTTAACCGCTGACTTCAGATGGAAAAAATGGTGTTGGATAAGGTTGCTTATTGATCTAAAAACGTATTTTTTCAGAGATCACATGTTGTATTAAGGAGCTTGAATTCTGCTCCCTATTTTATCACAAACCTTCTTTCTAGTATCTCGGAGTATTGTCTTCGTATCAATTATGCATCTCGCTAAATCAACCCGAGAGCCAGTTATGGATTTTGAGCACTTTCAAAAGTACTCAACACTTGACTTCCTGCCGCAAAGTGATC
The DNA here is from genome assembly GCA_027574985.1 of Umimayanthus nakama. Taxonomy (NCBI): domain Eukaryota; kingdom Metazoa; phylum Cnidaria; class Anthozoa; order Zoantharia; family Parazoanthidae; genus Umimayanthus; species Umimayanthus nakama. The sequence goes on from JAOBRG010378133.1 coordinate 6,613, forward strand.
ATATTTGGTGATGGTAGAAAATCATGACTAAACAGTTTCAATTCCTCATTCCTCAACACAATGGAATAGTGAAGCAGAACCATCATGTTAATTAAAAAATTGTCAGTCACAGGCTAATGTCGCCTGAGTCGGGAAAAACCCTTTTGTTTGTTATGCTTATGTTGTTCTTTTGTAAATTGAAAGCAATGATGAGTGCTTAAGGAAAAAAGACATGGTTGAAAACCACTTGTAGATTTCTGTTTCACTCCTCGGTTCCTTTGGTTAACTATTAAAACAGTTTCGTATATAACTTCGATAAATGGAATTTGTGTTCAAACAACGTTTAAGCGAAATGCTATACTTTGTTAACTGGAGCTATTGCTTTATTCATGACTCCAAATAAGGTCAATCAAGCTGAACTGGCTAATTAAAGTGGTAGCTTAGCTGGCAAAATTGAATTGCGCAGCACGAAACTTTTTATTTCTAAAACCTGAGTTTAACAAAAAGAAGACTGAGCTTCTTTTATTTTTTATTTTAGTTAAATATCTACGGAAGCTGCTTTTTAACACGGACTGCAGAACTATCATAGACCAAGACAAAGACATCGTTAATGAACTTCTGTGTTATGGTAATTCAAAACTAATTAATAAATATAGTATTGACCTGACGCAGCGAGAAATCATATATCAATAGCACCATTATGATCCAAAGCCGTATGGATTTTACCAGAAGCTTTCTGATCAAATTAGTTGTCACTGGTAACAATGCTCAAGAGAATGTTGAAGCAAAAGTTTCCAGCAAGTAAGTTTAAGCTCTGCGTACACTATAGATAGTACTAAGTTATCGTACGTATAATTATATATATAAGCGCTTTAACAAAACAATTCAAGGTTCCCAAAATTTTAGGGACTCCATTATTTTATTAACCGAAATGCCATCAGCCCTTGATATAAACACGTCCAAATACCATGAAAAATTAACTATTAAGGACTTCATTACAAGTACTTAAACTTTGTTATTTAAAAGGCGAAGGTGTGTCTTCATTACATTACACTGCAATTGAGGTGTGCGAAGACAATTCAAAACTTGTTTCATTGCAGACCCAGCCTAAGTATAACCCCTGTTCTTAGCATTGACGTTCACTGACTGCGCAGAAACAATTCAAAGCATTTTTTACCCTTTTTTTGCTTGTTCCAGTACAGTCTTATTAAACGTAAAGTACAGTGTTATTAAACGTAAACAGTGAACTACTTTGGGTGGAAACTTACCCTACAATTTCATCTTGACCAGTGGTAACTCTTTTTTAAAAAAGCGCGTTTCACAATAGTTTCAGCACTCAGTCCGCTTTACTTATCACTGCATCAAAGATGTGAACCGAAGTAAACACAGTTAGAACAATTAAGACTTTAAATATTCGTGAACTTCCGAAACTATTTGACCTGGCAAGTTTGTTTACACACGGTGGGCAATTAAACATTCAAGTATTTAACCAAAACCAAGCTAAAAAGTGAGTTAAACTCAGTAAAACTCCCTAACCAGACGTTAGAAACCTTACTTAGCTAATACAAACTTTAGTTCAATTTGCCAGTGGTACTAGCGAAACCGAAAAATCTATGTGAAGAATAATAATTACTTAATTGACCAATAAGATAAAAAAAAATGCCTAAGGGATCGGCCCGACAAAAGATAGATTTATGTAAACAGGAAACGTCCGGACATTTTTCTGATTAAAAACTATCTTTAATCATTCCTTCATTCTAGGGACTTTCCCATCAAACATACTTGCAGTTCCCGTGTTTCGATAGTTCTGCGAACAGCTCTTTAAATAACATTTAGTCCAGCTGCAAAATGATCTGATGCATTGATTATAGTATTGGGTAAGTTTATCGCAATAAGATGGTTCTGCATGGCGACAAATGTCCATTTCAAATATAGTTCATTGTTAGGACTAACAGAGTTTGAGTATTTTTCTTCGACAAACTTCATGTATTCCTGGAAATGGATGCTACTTAAGAGGTCCATGCTAGTCTATGCTATACAAAAAGAACATCGCATGCCTAAATTTTCCTATTTCTTAAAGCTTATATCGAAACAAAAAGAGTATGCATGCATGCACACTATTGAATTTAACTGCACTTTGATTGCATACTATCTAAAGATATACTTCGCATAATGTAAGCAATTGATCAAGATTTAATACTAAGCTTTCCATTCGCTCCCAATCTATTTATAACAAAAATATTTAATTAAGACTGCGCATGAACCCCCGCTGTTATGAGGCAAACAATGCATAACATACACTGATTTGAGAGAATACAGTAGCTGAACTACGCTTCCTTGATTCTTTAGATTTAACTTACAAATTGCAAGCCGTCATTTTACACTTGTGTACGTAGTTTCGAAAGAAAAATATTAAAGAGAAACAGGAAGTGCCGTCGTGTTCGTTGGTCGCGGGAAAACTCCCTAATTTTTTGGAATATGTCATTTCAATAACACCACAAGCAAAGTTTTTCACTCAGCGTTCTCTTGTATTTGTATAGCATCTCTGGAACTTCATTTTACCTTCTATAATGTAGAAAAATGGACTCTGAAAATTGCTTTAAAGAATGAAATACTTTGTTATTTTGGTTCTTTTAGCGTTTCATCTAAGATTAGTCGATAAATACACATAGCTCCAATCATTTTCGTTTTGACCTTTGATGGCTAGCTTCCATGACACGCACTGGCCTGTACCGTGTAAATATTCAAAAACTCTTTATTAAGTCTAACCAAATATTTCACTTCTTTTAGTGAAACAAAGTAGTAAGAAATGAATGCAACAAGAAAAATGAGAAGATAAACAAGATGGGTCTGCAAGGCTAGGCTAAATCGGCAGCAGGAACGCGATAAAACACACGGTATGGGGCATTGCACGATTCTACTACACTATTGGCACGCTCAGCAGTACATCAAACTGCATTAATCAGGACAAAACCGAGCTTATAGCTTCAACTACTATGCATTTTAGCGATTATACCTTTATTTAATTTGAACGTTCTTTGCTCTTTTTATAACACGTAAGTGTCATTTATCTAATTCATTTATTTTAGTGTGAAAGCAAAGATGAATAAAGTTAGTCTTCTGGCCGTGATTTGCTTGATTGCAACCACAAAAGTCCTGCTTCTTTCACCAGTTGGCGGTAAGTTATTTTTCCATTACAACATATGTTTAGTTTTACGTGTACGGTAGACCTAGAAAACATTTAGTTTTCAATTAATCTCCTCGGTTTTCTTTCTTTAAGTATATATAAGACAAAAAGTACACAAAACTTTGGCGGCACAATATAGTTGTGTGATACAAAGCTAGATTATTTGACCCTATTGAAAATGGTGCACCATAATAGAAATAACTGAGTCATCGTTAGATACATCAATGACGAGTTTACTAGCCAATCATAGAATCTCAGAGAACATCAGAACCAAATAGAGACTTAACTTCAATTGTTCTTCCCGCGTTTCTTTATTGAAAGCAATAGCATTTGTGCAGCAGCAGTCAAAAACCTAGAATTCTAGCGGAGCAGTAATAATTATCAAAGTATTCTTTGCGTCTAAAGCATTTAACAGATCAGTTTAAGACTCCATTTTATCGAATAAGTTTGACTGATCATTCTTCTCCCAAATATTTATATTGTAGTGTTACAACTTGTAAAAGCGGACAAGAGCGGCTTCTTGAGGCTGAAAATGTGTAACATTGCATACCATCTTTTAACTACCACTGCTACCACAGGTACGAGCTGCCAGTCATCATCATGTGTACTGGTTTCCAACACAACCAATATTCTTATCGTCCACACCCTCACGTCAAGCGTGGAATCTCTTGTGTCAAACTTAGCAAGAGCCGTCGCTCTTGATGTGGACGTTGCCAAGGGATACATATACTGGAGTGACGTCAATGAGGGGGTCATACGAAGGGCAAAGGCCGATGGTTCAAGTATAGAGGTGTTATTTAAAAGAGACATCGGTGTGTGTGACGGGCTGGCAGTCGATTGGCTCTCTGGCCTTCTATATTGGACCGACACGACTCACGACGTTATTGAGGTTGCCGATGTGTATTCAGCCAACAAACCAAGACGTGTTTTGTTTAATTTGGGGCTTGATGAACCACGAGGCATCGCGGTTGAGCCAAATGACAAGTACGGTTTGAAACTTATTCGTATACCTTATTCCATCAGAAACCCTTGCGAGCTTGCATAATCCCTGGGATTTAATCTGCAGTTTTACAGTGTATTAAAGTTTGGAGCAATGAAACAGTTCTGGTGACGAATAATAAACCGGCACGAGTTACAGTACATACTTCAATGTTGTTTTAATGGTAACTGTTCTTGCTAATATTATCATTATTGTTACAATGATGGTGGTGATGATGACGATAATGATCATTGATATTACTAAAGTCGAACGTTAAAAAGTATGAGTTTGTGTTTCTAATTATTTGTTGAATCAAGGATGATGCATGCTTTATTTTGAATATAAAGATTATGTGAAAATTGTAACTAAATTTGTGTATTTCATTGGATTATTCTAAGTTCTATTATCCAGTCATTCAAGAAAAGCAAATGGTTGATCTAACTACCAATCTATCTTTTATCCACCGATTTATCTATCCATTTATCTATCCATCTATTTACCTGTCCATCTATACATCTACCTTTCTATCTATCTATCTATCTATCTATCTATACCTATCTATCTATCTATCCCTATCTACCTATTTATCTATATTTATTT
>JAOBRG010378155.1:0-11356 GCA_027574985.1 Umimayanthus nakama
GGTCGAGGCTCGTGCTGTAAAAGCGAGTCTATAGTCATTGTAATCAGCGGCAACTGGGAATACGAAACTGGTCTATTTAAAACTAGCAGTTACCAATACCAGTAGCAATGAGAGTACTGAGAAGAGGTGATAACACAATAGGTGATAACTGCCAAAGTATTTTCGCCATGAACTTAAGGTAATCGACAAGTAAATTATGCAGATTGCATAGCTTGGTTCCTGAAACAATACTCGCTCACCCCACACCAGACCCAAATAAGAAAGTGCAAAGAGAAGAGTCTGCTGACACCGGAATTCCCAGCGTTCTTCAGCTCCAAGAAGAATAATTACCCAATTTTAGCGACTTATTGACGTCAAATGATTTACCGGTCCATAAACTCCAAAATGTTGATGGTCGTGTAGCTTGCAGCAAATACAGTGTATAATATAAAACGATTGGATGTGTGCTAGACAGTGAGTTTCTTAGAATAATCAAGAGTTTTAGCCTCTATGGCAGTATTAAATTCCGCGTATTTTTACCAACTGTAAGGTTTTCTTTCTGAAGACGTCGATGTTTGTTCCATTCTTCGCTTTTGGCCAAAATGTGACCAGGACTATTCTTGCAAAGTTAACCGAAGCGCAGGAAAATGTGAGATCGTTTTATTCATGAGTGTAATGAGTCATGAGTCATGAGTATTTTTCTAGTTTTTTCTCTTTTCCTAACCCTAACGATACCCTAAGGGACCGGTCTCTATTTATGGAATGTACCGGTCGGGAAAATAGTCTACAAAATTTAAAAAAAATTCATGGCCCGTTCTGTTGAGCAAAAAATATTAAGACCCGTCCGAGCATGCTAATTTTTTATGGCCTGTCGCTTAAAATCTCAGTGGACTACCAACACACATCGGCTCGTATTTATTGAGACAATGTAAACCGTTCTTATACAAAAGACAACAAAAACCGCGAACATGAAGAATTAGTTGTCCTATATAAAGCTAATCAGCCAGCGGGCTAGCGATTGGTCGATAAAAAAGAAACTTTTCGAAGAATATAAATAGGCAGTGATATTTCAGAACTATTGATAGAAAAATGACAGGAAAAAGGAATCGGATTGCATCAAACATGTAGTATTTTTGTGAACACTAAATCCTGCGTGTATGTTTCCACAAGCACTTAATGAAGTCTGAAATGGAATTTTCCGGCAAAACTGGTGTCTACAAAAGGAAAAAAAAATCGTGACCCGCATCTTTTGGGCTAAATAAATTTCATAGCACGTGCAAATAAGGAGAAGAAATTTCGTGGGCCGGGATCTATTTTTCACGAACCGGAATATTCCATAAATAATGACCGGTCCCTAACCCAAATCGTTCACTTGACTCATAGGTGGCTCATTGACTTATTGACTCATAAAATAACGGTCCTCGGAAAATGTGAACAGCCTCCATTCCAAACAGCCACGAGACTGCTAACAAAGGGTTTTTGTAGCAGCCCAAAGCATGGGTTTCATAGGACTAACTGATAGTTAAGCATAACAGTCTTCAAAAGGAGTAAACAAAGCTGCTTTGTTTTATGTCATATAAGCCATGGCCCAGGCAAATTGTGCCTGGACAGAAGGTTATTCTTTGGCAAGTTTGAGCCTCGATGTAATTTTCAGTCACGGTGATCCAGTATTGTTACAAACGTTGCTCTATAAAATATAAAAATACCGTGCACGTCTGTTTGCGCAAAGAGCAGAGCTGGGCAATACCTCTTTTGCTTAACACAATATCAGATCTAGATCACACACGTTTTCACTTGAAGGATGGTAATTGCAGGTAAAGTCGGTCTCTTTATTCTTCAAAGCAAACAAGTCGGATGCCTCGAGGCAACCATTAAAATAGAATTTACTAGATACTGCCTTCGTTCCTGAAATCCTGCCATAACGTATGCCAATACATGCAAAAAGCACACACCCAAATCTACAGAATACACATCTACCCAAAATGTGAAAAGGTATATTGTGGCAAAGTTAACCGGCGTGCAGGGTGCGAACCAAGGATTTTGTCTGGCCTACAAACTTTTATTTTTGCTCTGGGAGACAAGGAAGACAAGAAGGTTTCTATATAAATTCTTATTTGAAATTTGTACACTGCTCAGTTTTTGGCTCTAAATCCGCATTCTGGATATGTCATATTTCATATAAACTAATCAACCAAGCGATTATTGCTTTTTGTAGTTTCTCTTGCAAAATAGGCGACCTATGGTTCTTTCGATTTTTGAGTGTCAGTACATTTACGAGCACAACTAAATATTTGCATGGCAAAGGTTTCGCAACTCGCCAAAAAGTGCTGGTGTAAATGCAGATTGTTGAAATATTTAAACATCAGTTTACAGTGTGGTGAACGGTGTTTTTTTTAAGTGACGGTAGCAGCAGCAAAAACAGTAACTCAGTTTCAGTGTTTTGAGTATTAACGGGTTGTTTACATTAGTGGTAATCCAATAAATACTATACTACGCATAGGAAAAAATTTTAAAACAGTTTATAGCCACTAGCCATTTGTAAGTATGTTGTTTAGTAATACAACGAGCTATCATCAGAGTTCTAATATCATGATTATAATTTTGAATACATTAAACAACCGCGGTCACCTATATGTTTGTTTTTGTTTGATTCATGTTTTATAAATGAAAAATGGCTCTTCCTCAAGGAAGATGTAAACCATCTACAAATTGTTTCAGGACAAGAATACATCGACTAAATCCGAGGATGGAAGCGGATTACGAGAACACATATGACTCCCCTCGCCAAGAACAATTAAGCGGCACCCGATATTCGGTTAGGTGACCGCGGTTCTTTAAAGTGCGTAGCTCCCATAAGAATATATCACAGATGAATCTTTTAATACAAACTACATGTATGAAATATCGAACAATCATGTTATAACACGATATAACAGAAATTAATTTTTCTTGAATCATTGTACTCAGCACTAGACAGGAGCTGCAAATGAGCACCTGCTATTTCCACACTCATTCATTCCTCTTTGAATACGGTCTCTTGGATGCAACAAGGACAAACAAACAAACAGCATACACGCTTTTTCCTTTATAAGAACAAACTTTATAAGAACAGCCAGGCTGAGATTAGCCCAAAAATTAAGATCAAACTAAGAACAATCACCAGGCTGAAATTTTGATCAGAAAAACTTAAGAAAGTTTATTTAATTCTTGTACACAAAATGAAATGTAAATGTATAAAAGATTTGTTAGAAATAGCTGGCCATGGGTCAGCGAGCGCTGGAAGAGCGATAAGCAAGCTCGTGACGTTCGCGGCGGACAATATATAGACAGTGTCAAACTTTTTCGCATCAGTACAGCAGTATGAATAATAGCAAACATGTATTTCTTAGCATCGTTTTATAGTTCCGAGTGATAATACCAGAATATAAGAACAGTTTAAGAACAATTTGAGGCTGAAATCGCCAAAAATTTAAGAACAGCCCAGGCTGAGACGAAAGTTACTGGTTCTTATAAAAAAGCGTGTGTTGAATATTTTTAAATATTAAAATCATTGTCTCCCGAAGATGATTCAAAGCAAACGAACCGAAAATTTAGGGACATCCACAAAACTTTTACATTCTAACAACTTTAATAGCATTACAGTCTTTCTGACATACATGTAGATCAGTTTCAACACTTTCTAAAAAGCTTTTTATTTTAAAAATAGAAAAGACTTCACTAAAAGCTATCGCGGCCAGAAACAAATGACGCTATCTGATCACTAATGTTGCTGCATTCACATATATTACACATTCGTTGTTCTCTCAGCGTATATTTTTATATTGGTCTTGTTTAGTGAGAAATAAAGCCGCTCAGAACGGTTTAGGAGAACTTTGTTCTTTATCAGCTTGCTTATATTTTTTCTTATAATTGCTGAATAAAATGTCATTGGCAATATTCTAAAAAGATTGGTCGATGCTTTAGACGTATGTCTATCGAGTTATGGATGCACTTGGGAAGTTTGGAGAGCACTCGAACTGCTGGAGAAGCACTCGATTGGTTTCGCCTCGTGCGGCTCAAACGCTTCTCTCGTGCTCTGAATCTATGGGAGTGGGGCGTGCTGCTCTTCACTGATTCCGGCGAAAAAAATTTAAAGGGTACTGTCACTTGAAATCAGGCATGAAGCAAACGGGCTCCTTTACTGTACCGTGTGTATAATTTCAAAAAATAAATAACAGAGGAGTAACTTCTTGCAAATCGAGTCGCGCCTCGCTGGACAGCTTCGACCCCTTCGACTGGTTTTGCTTGGCGTGGTATCCCGCCAACTTGAACTTGTCACTTGTATGTATTAAAAGTGAGTTGTTTGAGCCGTAACGGTAAGCGAAATATGAAACGCTGTTGCTAGCGCTGAGTGATAAGGCACCATAAACACAACACTACATTATGCAAAAGGTTATCCATTAAACCGAGAACAACGAGTTAATATTTACCCTACTTGATGCTGAATACAACTTTCACGAAATTTCTTAAAAAATAAGGTGTGACTTGAATTTTCGTCAACAACATAATTCCTACAGTTGTGTAACATTACAAAAAAAAATTGTCCACTCACCGACAAAAAGAAGAACACACACGACTAAAAACTGCTTCATGACGAATTTGTTTGCGTTTCTCCTGACAGCACCTTGCAACTGAACTTCAAACTGGTTTATGAATAAAGGTGAATGTTAGCACAACCAAATATGGGCATGTGCATAATATTTATTGAGTGGGCCGGAGCTCAGTGGCTGCCGCGAGTTCTTGAACAAATAATGTCAGGTTATCAAAAGCAAAATACGTCACAGTCACACTTAGTATTAGGCCGGTTGTTAAAAACAAAGGCTAAACAATATTGGTAACCCAGGGTTTATGTTCAAAGGCGTTGCTAAAAACAGATAGACCCCGGTTAAAGCTTTGAACTCGTATCGAGCTCGAAGGTCAAGGTTTATTGTTGTCTTAGTTTTTCTCCGCACGTCACGTATCGTCACAACAAGAAGAACGATTATTTTAAAAGTCTGTCCATAAGTAAAACTGAAGATATAAAGATAAAAGAAAAGTTATGATTACCTAAATTATACTTATAAACTGATGTTTTATTCCTTAGAATGAATGTACAGAGGGTTGTTTCGCCTGATGGTTAGATGTTTCTAGATAACTTCATCGAAAGCGTTTCTCGATCAAACGTTTTTATGTGTCTGTGGCTGCTCGAGAACTGTGTTAGATTATACATACAGATCAAGTTCAATTATATTTTGCTAACATTTCCAAGGTAACAATGCATAAACAATTCTAATGATTCTATAATTATCTGAATTTGAAAAAAAGATCATCGATTAAAAATTTGCTCGATAGCATTCATGTTTCAGTTTTTATGGTGTAATGGTTGAATGGAAAAAATAAAAGCTGTTAGTTGGCTGGAAAAGCTAAAAAAATACAGGAAACTTTCAATCGCAACTTTTAAATGTTTCCCTTCCGCTAGGAAGCTGTTCTTGTCTTACACCAAGTCAGCAGCGTAACTTGTCGTTTTATTTTGTAAGTCTGTTCATGTGTATTTCGTAAAAATCTTAACAAAATCACCTAATTGAATATTTTTCGCTATGCATCACGCGCCTGATGTTATCGTATCACTACAACTACGCGCGAAATTACGCGGATAAATCTGACAAAAGAGGCAATGATCCAACAAAGTCGAATCACTGCCATCAATCATTTTTGTGGCTAGTTTAAATTGTTCTAGAGTTATCCTTATATGACTTTTAGATCTAAAAATATATAAGACTTTTAAAAATATTGTAAAGTGCGAAACCATCCGAGCCTCGGCATAGACTGTTCTATATTCTAACAGTTCTGGCAAGTTTGAGCCTCGATGTAATCCTTAGTGCAATCGACATTAAATGTTAACGTTGATCTATACATAATCAGAAAATCCGTGCACTTCTTGTGCGCAAAGAGTAGAGCTGGGCAATATCTCTTGTGCTCAATGCATTACCAGAACTAGTTCATACACTTTTTCAACTGAAGGATGATGGTAATTTCATGTAAAGTCGGTCTCTGCCGATGCTTCGAGGCAACCCGTTAAAAAAGAACCGTACCAGATCACATCTGCGTTGCGTAAATCTTGTCAGAAAAACACAAATACATGCAAAAATCAGACACCAACATCTACAGAAATCACACCCATCAACACCGACGTGCACAAAGAAGCGGAATGTACGGGGTGTAATAATGACAGTTCGAATTTACTGGGCTTTTGACCCGGTAAATTCTGGCAAGGTTATCCGACGAGCGATAATACAAAACGTGATCAGGCTCAATTCTAAACTCCCATGAGACTTCCAACAAAGAGCTGTCTTGACGTCTCGCTTTTAATTCTCAACAAAACCAACCAGAACGAGAAGAAACGTAGGCGCATCAACATTGCTCTTTAAAACGAAAACAATAGCTGCTAGAAGCGTGGAGCAATAGCAGTTACGTTTGAACAAGAACCCTTGGGAAAACAATTGTTGCTATTTACCATATCACATCTGCTAGGCGTTGAAATAAAATGTTGCTTTTGTATCATGCAGTTACCTCATATTTGCCCAGTTCTTATCTTATATCACTGCCAAGAATAGAACTGATTACATTATAATTTGTAGCAGCCCGAAGCATAATTCGAGGAACTAACTGGCATTCATCTCCAACAAACTTTAAAAGGAATGCAGTGTACAAAACTGGTTTGTTTTGTGTCCAATAAACCTTGACCCGGTACGCTGTTTTCTTTTACATTTGAGCCCCACTTTTTTAATAATACAAAAACAAACACGAACCAAGCGTTTCTGTGGCAAAATAGGCGCCCCGCTTTTTTCATATACCAGGGTATTTTTTATAAGAACCAGTAACTTTCGGTTGAGGCTTGGCTGTTCTTAATTTTTTGGCGCCGGTTTCAGCCTAAAATTGTTCCTTAAATTGTTCTTATTCCTTATATTTTTAAACAGTGGACGAATTAGTTACCTGGAACAACACATGTAAAAAGGGCACTAAGAAACATGTGTTTGCCAACTAGTGTCTTTCATCGAGAGAAAAAACTTGAAAATGTCAATACAGCGTCCGCAAATTCGAGCTAACGCGTCGAGCTTGCTTATCACTTTTCCAGTGCCCGATGACTAAGCTAAATTCTGACAAGTTTTGTGCTCACGTACATCTCAATCTGTGTACAACGATATTTTAAAAAATTTCAGCCTGGTGATTGTTCTTTGCTTGTTCTTAATTTTTGGGCAAATCTCAGCCTGGGTGTTCTCTGATATAAAGCTTGTTCTTACAAAAAAGCGTGTGTTTGTTCTGTTGAGTTTGTTGTCTGTACAATGATACTGAAATACTTACGAATACATCTAAGTATTTGCGTGGCAAAGGTTTCCCAACTCGCCAAAGAGCGCTGGTGTAAACGTAGAACGTTGAAATGAAGAAAGTGTTTCACGTATTAAAAGTTTACAGTGATGGATCGTATATCTTGTACATAGAACAAAAAAAAATTGTGAAGTGAGAATAGTAAATGTGCTCAATTGTTTCTTTAAACAGTCCTGGCTGTAATCCCATTTCTCGTTCTCGAAGACAACAATGAAAGTAACAGTAACTAGTTGCCCAGTGTTCTGTAAAACGGTTTGTTTACTTCAGTGGCAAGCAATCAAGTAACGTATAGGAATGTTGACTTTTTTAGCCACCAGCCATTTGTTATTAAATAGTTAGAACGAGCCTTCATATTCTAACGCAGCGTCAGGATATTATAAAAAAGCAATATCAGCTAGTATGTAGCGTGTCGCGTTGTTCTCTGGTATATTTTTGTATCGCTCTTTTTCAATATAGTTTATTCAAATATTGTAATTCGTGTAACATTTTTTTCGACCCCGTCGCACGTCAACGTAGCAAAGAAACCATTTGCCAAACTCAAAATATTTTTCTTTGACTTTGTGCTACGACTAATGTAGTAGGCTTAAGATATTGAACTGGACCATAGCTATGAACTGGCACTTTTCAGTGTAGCGTGTTGCCCGTCACCGATTCTGTCGTAAAACTTTTACGGGTACTGTCACTTCAAATCAAAGTCACTCTACTTAAACTATGAAATCATGTATGCAGCGAGCAGACTCCTTTCTCTATCTCGTATATATAGTGTCTTCTTATACTAAAGTAGTATAACAAATCGAATCGCACTTTGTTACACAGCTTCGCCTGGTTTTACGTGGCGGAGAATTCTGAATTTTATAGAGCCAACTTGTCAAGTTTATTTCATTATTTCACAACGGCGTGAAGTTTTGAGTCAGCAAACATTAAATTTAAAATAGCAACGGCAAGTACAAAATGTTTGAACAGAAAGCGAAAATGAAACGCTCTTGCTGGCGCTGAGTAAGACAACATGGTACTTATGGCAAAAGATTACCTATTACACCGAGAACACCGAGTTGATATTTACCATACTTGGTGCTCAGTTTTGAGCCCCGTTAAATTTAAGAAATTTCTAAAAGTAGGTGTGTACTGAATGTTCGTCCATAACATAAGTCATGCGATTATGAAACGTTACACAAAACTTGTTCACTCACCGACAAAAAGAAGAGCAAAATATACGACTGCAAACTGCTTCATGGTGAATCTAACTGCGCTCGCCTGACAGCACCTGATTTAGGCCCACTTCAAGATGGCGCGCGGATGCTTACTAGAACTACGACATTGCTAAAACTAGGAGTCATACTTAGAAAAATTTGAAGAAATAAATATAAGTTATTTAATATGCCGAAGAATGGTGGGCATGGCGAATCTATAACGTAGGACTTCATACACAGGAGTCGCTATTCACTACACTACACAACCATTATTTCGCTGCCAACACTTGACATATTTTTGTAGGTCTATCCAAAGTTCTTACAAAATCAACCCTGTCCCAACCCCACCCTAACTAACTATAGATAGCCATGAACAACGCGGCAAAAATACAAAACCAGACAAGATACAAAGAAGAAAAAATCCGCAAAACTAAACAGCGCAAGCAACAAAAAAGGAAAATAAGGCGAGTATAAACTGAGTTGCTGTTGACAATTTAGTCATCAAAATCCTGTGATCGACCGTGTCGAAGGCCTTGTGAGATCTAAAAATACGGCATCACAAGCGTTTTCATTATCCGTGTTAAGCAAGACTTCATCAGCGAAACGAGACAATGCAGTTGCTGTAGACCGTTTAGAACGAAAACTAAACTATTTGGTAGTAAAAATTTTTGAGATCAGGTATTCGTACAGCTGTGAGTGTGAGTGGATGAACTCTTTCAATGATTTTGCCGAGAGTGGGCAGTATCGAGAGTGGTCGATTTGTTGCACTTGTGCGGTCTCCTGTCTGAGCTGCAACTTTAGCACATTTCCAAATCCTTATCAATATCTTTGTAATGGAAGGGGTAATCTCAACGAGATGATGCTTCGTTGACAGCATTCCGTATTTTACTTGAATTAACCTTTGCTTTTTGACTAAGTTGCAACAGTCGAACTTGGCATCTTTATTTCACAGCTTGCCAGATTTCTAAGCCTTTGGTACGCAGGCCAGTGATGAGACGAATATGATCTCACTGCCTTGCAATAATAATAATCACGGTCTTGCATCATTTTGCGTATCTTGGTGTTTATCCCGGGAAGTGGCGCAGCGCGCACTCTGTGCATGTTTTTTTTACGGGCGCGTGAGAGTGCAATATCCATAAATAACTTGTTCCAAGTACATACAGCATCCCTGATGTTGTCTTCGTTATCTAATATGTGCCAGGAGAAGTCTCCGTTTTTTCGATGATAGTCTACTAGTTCTTTTACAGGATGTATCAGAGACAAGTTCTCCAGAGTTTACCCTACTGGCTTGGTGGGTTAAATTTAACCTACGGTTTAACCCTGGGTTAGCGCTAATCGGTGTTTGAGGAACAGAAGCTCATATTGAGTGGGATTTTAACCTTTGGTTAGAAAGTTTAAACCTGGGTAAGCGTTTCGCAAAGTTTTGAGCACCCGGGCTCTAGTGTGCTCTCAGCGAGAAAATCGCCAAGGTTTTAATCATTGTTTCTGATTTTCTTGTTTAAACTAAAAATTTTTTTTAACTTTCTACAGTATCAAACCCCTCCCGTTCACTCACGATACACTAATGCTAAGAGCGAAGCCTGGCACTGAAGCCGACTTACGCGGGAATTTCAAAGCCTTGAGTCGGATCCAGGATTTACGGTTCGGACAAGCTTTCGCCTATATTATCTAACTGTTATTGTTGCTTAGCAAGTCTTTTAGAAAAAAAGTATGATCAAGATTTTTGCGTTTGTTTCACCTTAGGGGGTTCAACCGAACCACACCTGGATTCACCCAGGTCAAACTCAAATAGACAATCAAACTAAGTTGCTTAGCGTTTGTACCACATACAACAGCAAACAGTCCGTCACCGAAACAAGTTCATTTTTAGCGAGAAAAAAGTTCTTCAACAGCAATGCGTCAGTTGAAGCTTAGTTAATCAATAGGAACGAAGTGGTTTTGAAACTCGGCCAGTTTCTTTGCTTTAGGTTTTTGTTCTTTAAATCTTTTTGTCGTTGGCCATGACGGTGCAGAAAACACGAAACGTTTTCAAATTCATAAAAAACTGAACCAGAAAATCATTAGGAACAACACATTGAACGGTTCGTTCAACCTACAACAAAGCAGCTTTGAACACCCTTTTTAAAGTTTGTTGAGCTTCGTAACCAGTTAGATCTATCAACAATGATAAAAGACTGTTTCGTGTTCATTTTTTTGTGATCAAGAACACACACACACACAAAGTTAATACAGGAGGAAGGCTTTTTTCCTGTTCAGTACATTGCTCAAGATCTAACCGATTAAAACGAACAGCTAGAAAACGCACTTTAGCTGAAGCAACTATTTTTCTTATGAACGGAACGTTTCTGATCTGTAACTTCTCTACTCTGTTTTCATATAGCGATGTACGTGCACAAAGTTGTGCAGCCAGAACTTTGATAGACAAACGGACCCGCAAATCGATGTCAAGTCCACGCAAGTTGATAATTATGACCAAGCCCAAGGGCTTGTGTTCTATTTGCTTTTGGTTTGGTCATCGACCTAAGGTGATGATATTATCGATTGATTTACTTACCAGAGCAGCAGAATTGGTCCCTATTCCGAACACGACAGCCGAAACAGTAGCTAATGCCCTTGTGAAAGAAGTGGTTTGCAGACAAGGAATTCTTGAATCGTTTCTAACCGACCGAGGCTGCGAGTTTGACAACCAAGGACTCAATACCCTAACAGAAGAGCTGGGAATCGACAAGAAACGAGTTTCACCTCTACATCCCCAGGCCAATGGAGCAGTAGAGAGACTTAAC
>JAOBRG010378166.1:0-11356 GCA_027574985.1 Umimayanthus nakama
GGCTAACGCTCGAAACGTCAGCTAAACACTATATCCCACAGGCGAAAAACATACCATATCAACTTTTGTTGATTAAAACCATTTGTTTAGCGTGCTCGCCCACGCAGATAAAACAGTTTTTTTTCAAAACTAGTCTCCCATTGTAGGGCAAATATTCTTTTGTCCTGCCATACAATGCCTCGACTCCATGCTCATTCCAGGCTTTATGAAATCGGTGTATGCTGACAGTAGTGATTATTTGTGCTGCTTGGAACCCATAGTTCCATTTGGTTCCAGTATTGGACTATTGACTTTGACAACGTTTTTTGAAACAGCTTTATGCAGAAGGAGCCAAAGAGTCAATAAAGACACCTGTTGTACTAGCTCGGTAAGGTATGTAGCTGGTATTCTACTGCAAAATTTAGGACTGTAATTTCAACAGCTCATCGACCAAGAAACCGGGCTTACTGCTTTGTCTGATCATTCCATATTAATTCAGCACAGTGTAAATGCAGGTAAGAGAGAGTAGGGACAACAGCGGTGTAATAAGGGCAAGATATTACCGGTAACAAGAAAGACATTTAATCGGCACAATACGAAGGTATTCATTATAGAGAACTAATAAACCAACAAACAAGTTGACCAATAAACATGACACTATTTTGCAGTTTAGCTTCCTCTTCAGTAACACTTGGACAAATATAGTTAGTGCACTAACCTTTAATTTTACGTTTCATCTCTTTGAGCCATTTCCTTCCGAGGTAGCCCCGGTATATCTTTTGAATAAGTATTGCATATTTCGAGAGGATTTCGTCTCTTTCTTTTTCCAGCATCTTAAGCTAAGATAGAAGAAGAAGCCAATTGTTGAAGATGAATGGGTTTAACCCAGTTTAGTTTGGCTGGTGGCTTACAAACGGGTTCAGTGAGATTAGTTGGTTACTCTCCGCGTTATCATGTGCGCCAACTTTAATGCCATCTTGGATTTCTTAGTTTAGACAATGTTCTCGAACTGAAAATGAAATTATGTATTTCAAAGTTTCAACAAAACATGGAACTTTTTATCAATCAAAACAGTAGCATTATGCAGCTAGATGATTTCGTTAAAATTGTAGCTACGGATTTAAATACGTGAATTGTTCTTTTGACATTGACAATCTGAAACGTTGGATAGCTGCGATACTTACAGTGCTTGGCTCCTTGAGAAACAGTTTTGTCTTTCCAACTTGCCATTTTGATGGATCAGCCTGTACTGCATTTAGCACAAGGCGGCAGCCCTCTGCAGGGTTTCCATGCCAACCCTTCTTGTTAATTTCTGGTGCAATAATGCCGTATCTACTTAAAACAACACAGAGACGCACATTTACCAAGGTAAAACTGTACGAAGCCTGCATAAACTTAGCCAGTGGATAAAACCCTATCCAACGGATATTGTCCAATCAAAATTAAAAGCTTTTAACTTTTTTCCGCTGGATAGTTATCCAGGCTTCGTACAACCGGGCCCTCATATGAACTTATGTAACACAATCACGCACATTCACTTTCGCCTATACGATAATAAATACATATGTACATAAACTAAGCGGTGCAAAAAACGTAAAATAGCAACTTCCATTCCCCATAAACTCACCAAAAGGTAATAGCGCTACTGTACCTGTGGACAAACTTGTCGAACTCTTTCCTCAAGGCAAAACCAGCCCGCCGCACCCTGATGTTCTCCTTCAAACCCAGATAAACGACTTGATGTAATGCTCTAAAACAATAAAAATCGTTTTTATAACTTTTTCTGTTGCATCTACACAGGAATCGCTGACTTTGTCCGATTTACAAGTGTTAACATCTTGACTGCGATTACTAGACTACAGTATTAAGAGCAAGTTGTTTCACAATTTTGTTCGACGGAACACTAGTCGATCGCAGGTTAGATTAGTGTAATTTGGTTGTCACGCGGCAGCCAAGCTGAATACGAGCTAATTACCTTTAAATTACAAGTCAAGAATGCTAATAATAATAATAATAATAGTGATAATAATAATAATACTAACAACAATAACAATAACAATAATAATAATAAAAAGAAGAAGAAGAAGAAGAGTAATAGTAATAGTAATAACAAAAACAATAATAATAACAAAAATAATAATAGTAATATTGACGATGATGATAATAATAATGAAGATGATGATATTAATGATGACGATAACGATAACTTTAATAATGATGATAATGATAACGATAACGATGACGCTAATGCTATTAATAAATTTTTAAAGTGCTGTTTAATTAACTGTTCTACCACTGCACAGCCGCATAGCAACATACAACTGATATCTTTACCTTTCATTATCCCAGTCCAGCGGCCGCTTGCTCTCGCAAGGTTTTATACAGCGAACGTAATGAGGAGTGCAGGCCATTATCTTGTTTACTAGAGCGTTACACTGATTCTACAATGAATGAGATGGTGTTACTGAGTTACTGGAACACCAACTTATGTATACTTTCGCAAGTACAGCCTGCTTTCCTCAGGATCGCCGGATCGATGGAATCACTGAAGCGTGGGATCGCTCACGATCGCCGACGATCGCACAATCGCTGAAATTTGTTTCCATAAAGTTGATGATCATAAGGAAACTAGGCTTAAGAAGCCACACAAATAGGAAAGTTTGTGCAGACAAAAATCAGCGAAAGTGATCGCTTCCCCTCCCTTCTTCCGGTGTAAAACAGGATCGAACTTACCAGGTTAATCAACCAAGCAAAAATGAGATCTAATAATTCGAAGGACAACCATTCAATTCGGAGATTGAAAGAATGGAAGAGAGATTTGCTTCTGCTTTTTTGTGGGCTAACCTTTGATTGCAAACAACAGCTTGATGATTTTTCCGATACGTTTTCTCTTAGTAGTTAAAGTGTGGAAACAGCTGTTAGGAAAATTTTACCTTAATTTTTGTACTTCCTGTTGTCTGTTTTGCCCTTCTACCACTTGAATCACAATAAATGTTTTCCGGGAAGAGACTTTGTAGAAAAGAGCTGAGAAAAGAAATTTGTTTTAGGTAAATAATTTTTTTCAGAACAGTTCAGGAAACTTAATCCTTCCGGGGTCATCAAATGGACCCCCAATAGATTTTTCCGACCTAAATTTGAAGCTTTCAGCAATCAAAATGTATTCATCAAAATGAAACTTACGGTACCTGTAGTCTGATAATGAGCGCATTTTTTGACGTTAATTGGATGACCTCATCACTTATAATTTATGCATAATTAATTATGCAAATTAAAGTTTGAAATTAAAAGCTGCAAATTTTTTGGCAAACTGGTTCTCATTTCTTCTTTTGACTTTACTCTCAATTATATTCCTGTTTTAGGCTGAAAGTACATGTTTTCTACTAATTCCAGTAAAATAAAATTTGCTTCAGTTTTGCGTCAAATAATTTTTTTTTTAAAATCCAAGATTGCGGCCAAGATGGCAGACCTAATGTGAAACGACTGTTGCCATAGCAACAGTTTTTAATTAAAACTTGATTTTTGTAATGGAAAGTAGTTAGCAAACCAAAAGCTACTTCCATGCAAAAACCTGATCTTTTATGTGCAACCGTTTCGAAAACCAAGTGGGGTGGTGGGGGGGTCCAAATGCCCCACCCCCCACCTTGGGCTAACTTGTGAATAGCTTGGACTTCCAAGGGTTAAGTCTTTAAATGGAGTTTAGAAAGTTCGTATTTTATGAGAAGTTGTAAAATTACGCTAAGCCATAGCAGTTTTTATATGAATTACATAAAGGAAACTTATTGTCACTGTATAAGTATTGCTTAAATAGTTATTTTGCAAAATCTATAATATTTTTGTGTTTAAAATGCGTTAAGACCAACTATAACCTTAGTCAAATTTAACTTTTGATTATGCAACTAACTGTCCTGTAAAACAAGTTATAATATAAAGCATTTTATATAGGTCTTTTTGGAGTGGAAAAGGTTTTGGTACAACACCTCGATGTTTTTCAGTCCAAAACAACAACAACAACAACAACAACTTTTATTTATCTTAATTAGAAATGACGCTTTGAAGCCATCAAATCGATTGTCACGATTTTCAAACTATGGTTCACGGATACAAACTTTGATATTAATTGGGTGACGCAGATAAAATTCTTTACGCAATTTAAAGCATATGATGGCACTTACTCGGAACTGGCTTGCATCAAAGTAATTAAATCATTTGACAGTGTATCTTTGTTTTTCTCGGCAAAACCAACAGCTTCATAATTGACCTAAAAGGGGAATATGAATTAACGGTTACTTCAGTACAAAATACGCTGGGATTCACCTTGCTCTATCATCTTTTCTATCTTTGTCATTATCGTTATTATTATTATTATTGTTATTAGCCGAATATTCGGTTATTTTTAACGAGTAATTAACAATGGCTTTTCTTCTTTAAATATTAAAAGAGATACACTACGGGTAAGCGAATAGATCGCCAGTGTTTTTAAACTTATTTTAGGTTAAGAGGTCAGTGAGTAGTTTTCCTCTTCAGACACTACTACGGAACCTATTCTTGATCAATCATACTCAAAAATTTTGAAACAGTACGAGATTACAGTACATGCCTAATGATGTCAACTTATCTAAAATGTATTACTAAGTTTTTTTTTCTACAAGAGGACAGTAGAACACTTGACGTTTCTTTTTATCTTACAACAAAAAGTACTTGAAAAGCACTAAGGGACGGTTACTACATTTTTATACTTTTTTAAAGACATTGTTGCAAACAATAGATAGATCCCGGCTAAAATTTAGAAAAAAAGTTTTAACAACTGGCCCTAAATCTGTTGCTAAAGCATAGACCACATTAATAATAGTCTTTAGTAACCATAAATCAAAACTTTAAATCGAGGTCAGAAATTTAAGGTGGGAATGCTGCAGCAAATGTATGAAAACTTGGAGTTTGATCTCCAACTAAAATTATTGCTTATGGTACTAGGGCGTTTTATGAATATGGTATGTACGATTCAGTTAAGCCACACATATAAAAACATGTTCAGAAGAAGAATACCTTCCCAGCATAGTGAGTCACTGTAAAGTGCCTTGCTTGAGCTTGGAAATACCTCCCAAAATCTTTATTGGCTCCAACAACAGCTTTCAGTTTCTGTTTTGCAAACAAAAACACCCTCAGAAAACAAAGTTATAAATCTTTATGACAGTGCGGCAGTCCCTTGCTTAACCTCAAATTGGCTTTACATGTACCGAAGAACAAATGAAACTAAGATATCTTGTGTCTGTACAACTGTACCTCCATCAGAGTTCTCTCTGATCCTGATGACACCGCGTGCATCGTCGAACAGACATCATTCAGGACACTCATGATTCCTGGAGGACGCTGAGACGCCGCAAGTCAAACAAACTGTTTTAGACTAAACACTCATTAGATTCCTTGTCCTATACGAGTAGCGTTGACAAACACACTTACTCCCTCAAGGTTTTTCATAAATATAATTTTTGCCTTTGGAACAATTGCCAAAATCAAATAAAATTTCTATCAATTAATAATCGACAATAAACGGACACCAAAGCAATCAGAACACTCATTAACTCAGTAACTGTGTCAACAACATTAACCAAGACTTGTTACAACTCGGAGAGTACTCCCTAGGATCGAACTTAGCGCTCAACCCACCAAAAACGAAATGGATGCTAGTATCTACTCGGCAGATGTCACGTGTTCATCACCTACATGACTTCAAAGAACAAGTCTTGTGCAATAACACCCAATTAGAGCGAGTGGCCAAAACAAAATTACTTGGTCTGCTGATGAACGAACACCTATCCTGGGACGAGCTCGCTACTACCCCCTGCTACGAAATGGTTCTGTCCATACTTAGCAAGCCCAAGAAGATGGTTCCATATCACGTTCGCAGACAATTAGTGGAATGTCCAGTTCTCTCAGAACTTGACTATGCAGCTGCTGTGATCTACCCGCTCCTTCTGTACCAATTAAAATGCTTACAACGTGTCCAAAATACCTGCGCTGGTTTTGTATTGGGACGATTAGCTAACGAAAATGACCTCCATACACTAAACTGGCTGTCAATGAGCAAGAGAAGGGACTTTATCATACTGAAATATGTATACAAAGCACTACACGATAAGAACTGGCCAAACTATTTAACTTTAGAAAAACGAGAAATAGGTTTAAAAACCTTAGATCAATGGATGCTACTACACTGAAAATTCCACGATTAGTCGGAACATTTCAACACACTTCAGCTCAGCTATTTAATAAACTGCCACAAGAAATCAGGCAAACACATGATTTTAATACATACTGCAAATTGTTAAAAGAGCACTTAACGTCCTAAATGAATTAGTCATTTGGATTTTTTGTTTTTTAAAGATTTCACACATTTTACATTTCAACTTTTAATAATCTGTGTTTAATATAGTCTAATTTTTATGAATGTCTTTTACCTCTTTTAATAACTTATAGATATTTTAGTAGTAAGTATTCAGTATTTGTAAGTGTTGTAATAACTGAAAGGGGAGGAGAAAGGCTCAGGGTGATAGGAAAGCGGGTTGGGTAAATTTAATTTAGTGTTGTACATTTAATTTTATATTAATTGCAGAGGTAGAGCCATTGCTTTGTTGGATTCTACAATAAACCATTATTGTTAATATTATAATTACTATCATTGTTTTGTTTTCATGAGTTAAACTCAACTGGGCTTTGTCAGCGGGTATTGCTCCATATACCAAGTCGTGAGTTATGTCATGAGTTACCAAAGTCATTGCTTCTAAATACAATGATAAAAGAGCATTGTTATTATCAGTCTACAAAATAACATTACGACAATGCGATAGATAGGATAGTTGGTCAAATATGACAGTGAGGCAGATAAGACGGTGGTTGAATGGGGATAGTTGGACAGGCGGGATAGATGAGGCGGAGGGACAGATAGGACAGGCACTGACAGGACGTACGGGCAGATGGGATAGGACAATGTCCTATTTGACCAGCTGTTCTATCTGCCCCACGCATTGTCGGAATGACGTAACTCAGGATGTGGTACTTGGAGCATAACCGTTGTCAGCCGACATTTTGCTCATAGAGAAGCTGTCAACTGATACATTCTTAAATACTTTCCCCTTATCATGGTACTGTACACTGCTCACCTTGCTTTCTATCACTTCGCAGACAATTTTGTTGTTAAAGTATTTGATTTCGGTCCATTCGATACCTTCTTTGACGTACTCTTCCTAGAATCCAGGAAGATAAGACACCAACATTGACAACAACCCCAGTATGTTGTGTTTACAGTTCTATTAAAAGATTTTCCTTTACTGAGAAAAACATCGCCGTAACTTATCACGCGGAGATCACGATAATGCTTACGTGAGTTGATTAATATCAGTCAATTGTAAAATGCTACCTTAACTTTAGGAGTTAAATGCCTGGTGGTAACGCTTAATAGGTGCTAGAAGGTGTACCAGAAAAAATAAAAAAACAAAAAAAACAATGAGTAAACATTGGCTAATAGAATATGGAACAACTGTCTGTTTGTTGTAGTTGACATTTCTTTTTTTCCATTGAAAAAGTCGCAATAGTGCATTTCAAAGTTCGTGAAAGATAATCAAACCTCTACACGAAGCCGATTGAGACGCTATATACTTGCATTATTATCCTTTTATTAAATACAAGCGGGTTTCCTTTTTACCCAAATGCTCTTTGTTGATAAATTGCAAGAATGCATCCACACAAGTGTAAGAGGGCCTGAATAGAAGCACCCGGCACTCAGAATAGGTTGATATTTTAGCCGATTCGTAGAAATCAGCTAGATTCTGTGATATCCTTTATCAGTAATCATCTATGATTTTCCTCAAATCTCAGTTGACCCCATTCAGACCCTTGTGTAACTTTCATGTTAAAAAAACTAAAATTTTAGGGTCTGTTCACATGGACTAGGGTGCCCCTACCTAGCAAGAGCACCCTATGCAGTAGAGGTTCCCCTCTCCTTCGTTTAATACGGTTTGCCTCACATGCGAGATAGGGTTCCCCTAGGGCTACAGTTTCCCTACTTAAAGGGTCGGGAAACTCTACCTAGTAGGGCCATGTTTTGTTTACATAAGCCATGTGAAAGCGATAGCCCTGTGGGGTAGGGTCAAGTATTGCTTCCTCGGATTGCATTTGCTCTACATTCACGCCAAAATCCAGCACGGCAGCATACAATGCAGGACAATATTTCCGGCAATATCATCTACAAAAGCAGCTTCAGCCCGAAACGGATGACCAAGATACAATAGTTCAAGTAGAAGACAAAGTTGGGAAAGCAATTCAGCCAAGTGAACCGACGCAACCACATGAAACTCCATCAAGTTCAAGTTTGAAGAAACGCAATCAAAGCCCAACAACCAACACATCGACATCAAAGAAACCAAAGAAGTTAAGCTGGACAGCTGACAAGGCTGAAGACCTGCTTAAATATGTAAGAGAACGCAAATCGGCGTGTGAGTTCCATGGCGTTGGTTTTGAGGCTGATCTTGACATAGCCCTATCCCTCGCGTTTGCTCTTGTCATGTGAAGAGGCGCTATCTTTTGAACCTACTCGGAAGGGTTAGAAACAAGTGTGAAGCGAGCGTGTCTCCAGCTCCACTGCATAAGGTGACCCTACCTAGGGTAACCCTCTTCTCATGTGAACAGGCTCTTAGTACCGATCGAGTACACTCCACTATTTTCAGTAGAATGGGTGAATTTTAAAAGAAATAAATAATAACGCTTTTTATGTTATCTTACCTGCTCTGTTTGTAGAGTTAGCTCGATAAAAATCTGCTGCAGTTTTTCATTAACATAGTTGATTGAAAACTGCTCAAAACCATTCGTCTGTGGTGAAAGAAAACGCAAGTTACTTCGTCTTAATTGGAACAATGCATGCAATAGCACAAACAGTATTTTGCAAAATCGAGGGACTAGCAAGGGTGTCTTTGATTGACTAAAATGTACCTCAAAGATCTCGAACCCATAAATATCCAGAACACCGATCGACAGTTCTTCTTTCTCCTTCTGCATTGCATTATTAATCGCCTATGAAATAAAAAGAAAGATTGATATCTTCAAGTCTTAACTGAAACTTTTATACAAATGTAGACACTTTGTATGGCAACTGTGAGGTAGTATCGTTTTTCAATATTCCGTGTCCGAGATTAAAATAAAGCTCTATCTTACACAGGGGTTTTTGAGGATCCTGCATAGTCATGGGGTTGAGGAAGGGGAGAAAATGTGCTTGTCTTTCATACAAAAGGCATTATTGGTGGGCTGTGTTGTCTTAAAGTCGACAGTATGTCTTTTTGGCAGCCATTTTGCAATTTGGAAAGCTATTGGAACAAACTTCAATTATTACAAACTACAAGTGGACTGGAAACAATCAGAAAATTTAATTTGCAACAAAAGATCAGGAAGGTTAAATTTCAGAAACGTCACACACTGATTGCTATGGAAAAACGTTAAATAAAAATACGTTGTTCTTAATAAAGTTTTGGCTTAACAGTTCTTCTGTAGAGAAAATTGATTATGGCGCGGACACTTCCTGACTGCCCAACTCTCCTCTCTCGTGTATGATAGGGTTGTTAAGGAGAGAAATGTATTTTATTCAATAAATATACAACAGTAAAATTTTACAACAAATTAGAACTATTGCGGAGGTATCAGTTTTCCATAAACACAATTAATCGCTTCTTTTTAACATTATCTGTTTGAGGTATTTGAGCTTGTGGTAACCTGAAAGCTTTTTGTTTAGATTGGTCTTAAAAAATGTGATCCTCTTGGGCAAATATTACTTATTTTGCGCTGACAGTCTGACATTGGCCGACACGTCGTTTTTTGAAGCATCTGTTTGGCTTTCTCACTACCCACCTGTTGAAGTCAGAATATCATCTCACATAACGGACTCTATAAAGGAGTAGACTTACTAACAAAACATTTTATACTGTCTCACCTCAACGAGATAGTCAAACATTCCTGCATAGATAGCTTTGGCGAGGGCATCCCTCGCACCTTGCGCCTAGACGGAGTTAAAAACGGAATGGTGAGTGCTTTACACAGTTTGGTATGTGCAAGTTAAACGACTTACATCTGTCTTAAACGCTGCATACAAGGAACATTGATAATTACATCAAGCATAGAATGAACGTACATGACCGACTGAAACGCTATAAACTGAGACCCCAAACATAGCAAATACTAACCAATTGTTTTTTAGAAGTTTCTAAAAGCCGTGACACTTCTAAAGTATTTCATAAATGTAAGACCAAAAACAAGAAATCTACCAATTTTCGGATTTTGGGCCTTTCAAGTATTATAACCTCGTTTTGTAAGTTGTCACTGTGCCGTTCAGACAAGGGACACTATTAGTCGTTTGCACTCGACAAAAGTGCTACATCATTTTACAGTTGCAGTTTGTGTATTCGCAACTCTGCTCTCCTTATAGAATGTTATCCGGAGTTGTATTTATATTTTATTGGATTTTCTTAGAGTTGTATGTTTGCTTCTTATTCAAAATCGTGTTCATGTAGTTTCACTTTGATTAAGATAAAACTTTACTCTGTTTTTACCAAGATTACAAGTCACCACCACAACAAGCTATCTTTGGCCTTACTCGCGACTCCAAAAAGAAAACTTTGACTGGCACGACGTTTAGGCTAACTGGTCACCTGGTCAGCGTTCAGGGTCTTTTTTGTGATATCCACTTGTCCTCCCCAGCGTGATTCCATAATGACACTTGTAAAATAATTTTCAAGTTTATTGAGTTATCAGTTTGTTAAAATAACAGGAGTGTCAAAAATGATTACACAGGAGCACTGTTTTCCCCCACCTTGGGTTTTGGAATTTTTCATTTTTTTCTTAATTGTACAAACTCTCTGTAGGGATTTAAATAAAACACCACTGAAACTAAAAGCGCAAATCAGAAAACAAGCAAAAGAAAACTAAAAGGATGCAAAATCAACTTTTCGGAATCCCAAAAGTTCTAAAAATTAACCAAAACCTATAACAATAATCTAATGACGTCATAAAAAAAGAAAAAATGATGGAGTGTAAATGAAAGCCTCTGGAATGGAACTATAATTGTATTTTCCTTGTGTAGAATAGAAAAATTCAGTCAATCGAAATGAACTATTTTTTATTTGTTAGCTTATAATAACTACACGATGATATTTTTTACCAGTGCCACTTATAATTAGCAGTTTATACAAGTAAGTAAGTAAGAAAATTATAAGCAGATTACAATACAATACAATACAATAAACTTTATTTAAGGAGGGTGAACATAATAACCAATTACAGTTTTCTAACTTATGGCCCTCAAAAGAAAATAAATACAATTCTACAAAATATTTTAAGA
>JAOBRG010378177.1:0-11355 GCA_027574985.1 Umimayanthus nakama
AGGAGAAGGAGAAGGAGAAGGAGAAGGAGAAGGAGAAGGAGAAGGAGAAGGAGAAGGAGAAGGAGGAGAGGGAGAAGGAGAAAGAGAAGGACGAAAAGGAGAATAAGAAGGAGAAGAAGGAGGAGAAGGAGAAGGAAAAGGAGAAGGAGATGACGAAGGAAAAGGAGGACAAGGAGGAGAGCGAGAAGGAGAAGGAAAAGGAAAAGAGGAAGGAGAAGGAGGAGAAGGAGAGGAAGAAGGAGGAGAAGGAGAAGAACTAAAAGGCCCACCTGATGGAATCGTAAAAGATTTCAAACGGCACAAAGTAACGTAATGATGCTAGGTTTGACTATTCTAATGCATTTCATGCAATTCGAGAATCTCGAATTTCACTGAATTGTTTCCGGAGGAGCATACCCCTTACGCCCTAAAAGCTTTGTTTCTTCAACGCTTATATTACCTGTCATTACATTATTTTAAAAACATTTTGTCTCGTCCGGTTTTTGATGTATGCACCCCCCCCCCACCCACCCTCTTCCTCCAATGAAAAACCCAGGCTCCGTACGGGCCTGAACAACCATTATATTTTTATGTTTGAAGCAACTGAAAGCAAAACTAACCAACTATATAATCACTCTATGGTTCCTACTGAAAACTGGATGGCCTTTGCTTAAGAACTACTCAGTTTTCATAATATTTATTAAAGGAAAATGATCTGAGACCAGACAGTTTTAAAGAATACTTGGGTGGGCGGCTGCATGAGCAAGAAAAATGATTCCTTCCCGCTGTTTTCAACCGAAAATCACTGCCAAGGTTTTGCAGCCACCAGCAAGTAGCTTGCTGTGAAATCGGTTCACTAACTGATCTCCCCGTCACATTTGTAGTACGTGATGGAATAGTTAACTCTTGAGGAGCATGGTACGATGAAGTCGCGTTGGTTTGATCTCGCTGGAGTTAGCCCATAACCGAACACAACTTCACTCACAACATGCTTCACTGACATGATCTTGACTCCATGCATCGGCCGTTTTGTTACGAGACTTCACCAGCTACACTTACAGGCTAAAAGTACGTTATGTGCGAGTCAATTCCAGCCGCGAGCATCTCCCGGCCCCGGGCAGTTTAGGCAAAGTTTAAAAGACTCGGTCAAATGCCTGGCCCTGCGGGCAATTCTTGTTGGCAACATTTTTCCCGAAATGAAACACCGACAGAAAAAAAGAGGAAAGGCAACTACGAAATGCTTAGCGGTGAGCCACAGACAGCGGCAACTAGCCTTCAGTAGTTACTGAGTTAATCTGAATGGACCGTAAAAGCGTAATTTCTATTTTACGAAATTGCGGATTTCCAGCTATCAAATCTTGTCTGGCTCGACTTTCATGTTCACTTCCTCCCCGCTCTACAATTAAGAAACTTATACGCAGGGCCAAATAATCATGTTTGCTATTTACTTATTGAACAAATTACGCGACGAAACTTATTTTCTGATCGGGCAGTGCGGGAAACTGGCACAGTACATTTGTTTAGAAAAAATATGTAGATTTGCGTGACAAGTTGTCATGTGACATGTCTTCGATTCAGGTGTCATCGCCTCTATTTAACAAGATTTCAAGTTCGAATTTTCACGTTTGAATAGTATGAATTCTTGACAACCTCGCAAGCAAAAAACTGATTATTTGAACGGATAAAGGTTATTCTGGTATTTAAATGTTCTTGGGCTTTGTTTCTCGGGCTACCGAGTCGACAGAAAAACTTAGTCGCTTTTGATGCACAATGACGGTTTCATCGATTGAAGATTGGTTTTGTCTTTGATGTTAAAAATTGAAACGCGAATCAATTTGTGAGTAAGTTCTTTTCAAATTTGCTTTTTTCTAAAACGGAATAAACAAGGAAGTGTAGCTTTAAAGTGTGAACAGATGTAAAATACCTTTTTGATGAACACATTTTTTCCAACTGGGATTATCGGAAATCCCAAAACCCAAATCTACATGTGTTTGCCTGACAATTTTTTTTTAATACTCTTTGGTTTCGCCTGAGGGGAGGCCACGAGGGATATATGTGACACACTATACCACTGAAGTGCAAATGCTCAGCGAGTAGGGGGACGGAGTGTTTCAAGAACAAATCTGTGGTTCCGGAGTTTAATATCGCGTACTACCGCAGAAGCTTAAACTTAATCTCAGTACATACTTAATTCCTTGTTTTATGAAAATGCTATGCATAGGTTACCAGAAGAGTGACTTTTTTAATTTAGTGCAGTAGGACATAGCAATGGGGGTCGCCACCCCACTGGGATATCGCCGCCAGGTTTAACCAAATATGTCCTCTGTCGCTCCTATCAAAGAAAACCGCTCGTGGCAAAAGTCGAAATCGTATTTGCACGTTGCGTCGTTCTGTACAATGAACTCGCTTTGATTGGTGTGTTTGAAGGATTTGTTTGATGTTTGTTTTCCACTAGCGTTTTGTTTCGGCCGTGACAATCACTCAATTACATTTACAGTCAACAATGGCTAGAATAATTAGCAATTAAATGAAGCCGAGTGACGTCACGTCCCAATGTTGTTTTATTAAAAAATACACCGATCCCTGTGTTTACTCTATTTGCACACATGCATTCACTTATGATGGCTGCTTGGCTTAAGTTTCACTCGGGGCCGTGAAACCAGTTTACAATGTTGTCAGGAAGTCTCGCAGCTTCTCGACAAATCCAAAGCGAAGTATGTGAGCAACAACAGCAACTACAGCAGAGTTTTAACAGTCAATTGTAGTCCTGTAGTGTCTGATAGTACCCCGTTAGACAAGCTTTCAAGTAAATGCCTCACACGTGTCTCAATCCGCGTTTAAGTCCTCTGATTTAACGTTGCTATTTATTAAAATATCTCCAGAACCAAGGAAAGTCTTCGGTTGAATTTGGAGCAAGAAAGTGGCATACGGACCCAGCAAGTGACCCTAGCAAGATTCTTCTCAAGACGACAAGAGTTGCTGTTAACACATCAAGTTTGAGCTGAGTTCCTTTGTGGGAGACAGCATTAAGATTTTCAAGAGTTGGAACACGCAATGCTCTTACCCCGAGTTGTACTTTGTGTTTGCTTCGCGATTGTTTACTGTAGTGAAGGGTTTAATGAAGAGCTGTTCGAAGGGGAATCGGAAACAGGGCACGTTGCTAGTCATGCCGGGAGGCCCTCGAAACTGAATGGCTTTCAAGATAGCTCAACTAATGTGCTCTTACGTACACGACGTGCTAGGCGAACCCGCGCAAAATACGATTACAATCTCAAGAAGATGAGGATACGGGAGGCGGAAAACAGGAACGCGATCTGTCTGGGTGAGTTTAATGTATTTGTTATTTTGTACCCATTTTTAGCACAGCAGTTATTAGAGACTTGCAGATAGCAAGAATATTGGTCCGTGTTTTAAGCCCTTACTGTTCAGTGCGTTTTTATAATTGTCTTAGTGAGATGAATATGACCCCGCATTTGTTTAACACAAGTTGTGGGTTGTCAACGAGCCGGAACATGCCGCTCTTAGGAATACTGCCCGCTAACACTGCTTTGAAATATACAAGGAACAGTCTTTTAAACAGCACTGTAATGGCTTTTCGTGTATGTTTCGTAACTGCACTGGAGAAATTCTTCCTGGGATTTATAAATTGATACTCACATTTCGGTGCGTTGTGTTTTTGCATTCGCGTTTTCCAATGGAACAACAACAAACCGAACGCGAAAATAAAGCTCAGCTGTTGTTGACCGCGAGTTTCGCTGTTAAATTAACCGTGATACTTTTTTAAGGATTTTGCACGGATTAAAGCCATATTAGCGCCGGGGTTATTGTACGCTCTCGACTTTGGCAGGAAAAGCAAAGTGGATAAGATTTCCATTGGCACAAATACAACTGCCATTCGCCGAGCCGTGAAGATTATAATTTATTCAAGTATAAAGATATATTTATAAACTGTATGTCTTTCACATCCTTATACGCTGAGTGAAGTATGGCGCCCATCTGCCAAAGCTGCCTTGTATATCGGTACGCGGGGCCACGAGAAATCTCAAATGCTCTCTTCAATTCTTAAGTGTTTGGAGTACCTTTGATTTTCCAATGCGATCTACGAAACGAAAATCAAAGAATCGATTTCCATCTTTAGACTTCAGAAGTCGAGATTGAATTGAATACGTTTTCCAGTCGCTATAATAAGAATATATTGTCGGTTCATCAAATCACATATTGCCGGAACCGAAAGATGTTTACAAATCAAATATTTTTCTCATTTGCATTTATAGTATTATTGGTTCGACTTGCTAGTTAACGCTTTATCTGTTTTGATTTTGGTGGTCATCTTAAATTTGTCTCAAATATTCCACCAAACGGAAGTCACTCGTGTCTTCCATTTCGTTCGTGACACGAAATAATGTTTTAAAAACAGCCCGTGATCGCAGTAATTCGTCGAAAGGCCGTCGACTGTACTTTGATATAATCTCTCCAATTATACACTTGTGGACGTAATTGCAAACTAAAGCTAGCAACATATCGGGAAAGTATTATCTTTTATAATTATATTGCCACAAGACAAAATTTTAATTTCTTCCCCAGAACCCTTCACTGGCTGCGATTTGTCATCATATTTCATAAAATATTTTTGCATACTGGTAAAACAATAAACGATTTCCAAGATGTCGCTTTAAGTTTTCATGATTTCATACCGCAAACCTCGATAATTTTGAAAACAAAATGTATATTTGATGTGTCCGTCGGCTTCATGCAAGTGGTAAACCACGATAACTATTTTCAAAAAAATGCACATCCTTTTCCAATAAATTTTCTTTTGAGCACAGCCAACATCAATAACTATAATTTGTGCCTTTGGCTGTTTATCTGAATGGCCAATAAATCGAACTGAATTTCGTATTCCGAAATGTTTTTCTTATTCCAACGTTGTCACGATCACACTTACATGTATGTCATTATACAGATTTTGCTTCAGAGCAATTCCCAAGAAAAGTTCGAGTTTTCAGTGACTAAACAGAAAAATCTGAAGCGTGCAGTAATGGATGTTAGCGTTAGTAAATTTCTTGAATATTTTTGGCATAATACTGTGTAAAACCAGTCTGATAAAACCCCACATGTGGTTTACCACAATAAAAAATAAATTGCAAAATTAAAAGTATTGCTCGATATCAGGGTTTGTTTGATCACACAGTGATTTCAACAAGTCACAACATAAATCTTTTTTCTTTTGATTCAACCAATTCTGTTATTAATTATTAATGCCAATTTTCTTTTGAAAATGTCAATTAGTAATACTTGCAGCTAGTAATAACTTTTAATTGCACACCATCTGTTGATTAAAACTAGTTGTGAAATTGCACATAAAGCAATTTAAGTATTACAGGCTTTTTTATTAAAAACGAAACCAGTTATTTTTTTGACTAAGCTTTAGTTTTCATAAATGAGTTTCGTTTTCCTGTGTTTTTTTTAACCATTTTTATCAGACTGCTAAATATGCCTTTTGCTTCAATTACTGTCTTAAAACTTCTCAATGAATCACTTGATAGTTTCTGGCCTTGATATACATGTGCTTGTGAATTAGTTACAATTCTCAAAACATTTTTAAGAAGAAGAACATGATATACCATAGTTATAATAATTGTTGAATAAGCTCCCTAGGACTTATTTCATTTTCAGAGTTTAGGTGTGCTTACTTGAAGTTTGCACTACAAGGCAATCTGGGTGTTTACTGTGATGCTTTAGAAAATTATCAAGCATACCCCCACTGAGGTACCATGGAAGAAATGGGCAATTCCTTTGGGGAGGGGGCTGTCTCAGACACAATGGTCAATATACACAGACTCTAACCGGAAATTTTGAGGTGGGTTTAGAGAGTGGGACAAATAACCAAAATTTCTATGGTTGGGTATGGCTAATTTTATTGTCAAGTGCTTTACCATATAAGCGCTATACATATTGTGTTGTTATTATTATTGTTATCATTAATATTATTAATTTTATTATAATCATTACTACTATTATTATTTTTATTGTTACCAGTAACTAATGTAGTATACATTCATATTATAGATATATATATATATATAAATTATACCAAGTGCTAAGTTAATCAATTGTTTTTGAAGAAGAAAACCCCATTCCACATGAATAACTTTTATTGCTTGATGTCCATATTTCTAGATGGCTCTGAAGCTGTATTTTATCTGAGTCGCAACCATAACTCAAAAAACTGGGTTGTCCAGTTGCAAGCTGGTGGGTCATGTAACAACTATGAGTCATGTCAAGAAAGAGTTAAAGGACCGTTTGGCTCATCACAGAGCTATGATCAATATATGAAGGGAGTTTTTCTGGTCTCAGATGACCCTCGGGAAAATCCCACATTTGCATCTTGGAACAAGGTTTATGTTCCATATTGCAGGTAATGTAAAACTTAACCATTTAGCAAACCATACAATGATGTATACACTTCCCTAAATCTTACACATCGCTGTTTTGCTCACAAGTTTACATGTTCATCTGACAAAAAGGTACAAGTTAATTGCATTTGAGTTCTTACCTACTTAACGCCATGATTGTGGAAAGGAAGAAATCTTGGGACAAGACAACCAAGTAGCAAATGCTGCAAGGAAGGAAGGAAAAACTATCAGTAACTCAGTGGAGTTAGGTGATGAAGAGATGGTCGGGAATGAGGAAATGATGGTAAACACTTTTGAAAGGAGGGCAGAGCTTTGCTGCAGTACGCCTCTGAAACAATATTGATGCACAACTTAAAACACTACCTCTGAAATTATTCAAAGCTCAAGTCAAATCCCATTTCATTCAAACATATAAGATTTACTTTTGAATGTTTCAAGCTGGTGCCATCTCTATAATCATTCTGTATTAATTTTTTATTTATCTGTTTATATATTTATTTTGATTAATTTATTGCATTGTTTCTATACAGGTACTATTATTGTTAATTAATATTTTTGTTTTGTGTAGTCTCCAGTGTACTATACTTTATTACCAATCGTATATTTTGTTATAGTTCACCACATAGCCACTCAGCTTGTTTAGCTTATTAGTTATTCTTCAGGAGTGGCTATTTACAGTGTACCAATCTGTAAATGTAAATATTGTAAACGCTTGATTTAAATGTTGGTAATAAAGGTTGTTGTTGTTGTTGTTGAATAACATGTTCTGTACTAGTTGAAAAGATTTAATGAATGATGAAATGAGGGAAGTAAAATAAGAAAGGAGAAGAAAGAAAAACCAATGTCAAATGAACAAGGAAGGGAGGGGAAGGCAGTTAGGAACTTGTGGTAAAGGGACATAGAAGGGAGGGGAGGGGAAAACAGTTGCAAATGAAAAAGAAAAGGAAGGGATGGGAACCAGTTGCAAATGAACAAGGAAAGGGGAGTATGGATCAAGTGGTTAGTAATGAAAATAAGTGAGGAATTAGTGGCAAACAAATGAGGGAGGAGAGGCAGGAACCAGACTGGTAGATATTTTATAAGGAAGAAAGAAGAGCTTGGACCAAGTTGTGAACAAGGGAGGGAGGAAGGAGCCAGTTGTTAACAGGGGATGACAGGCTGGAACTAGTGGTAGATTAAATATAACAGGGGAGGGGAGAAAGGAACCAGTTGTAACAAGGGGGAGGGAGGCACCAGTGATAAGAAAGGACGTAGGAGGGACCACAGGTAAATGTGCAAGGAAAAAAGGAACCAGGTGTGAACAAGAAAGGGGACGGAGGAGCAAGGAGGGGGGGGGGACTAGTGGTAAAAGAACAAGAGATGAACTGTAAGAGGAGGGGAGGGAGGAACCAGTTATGAACAAGGGAAGGGAGGGAGGAACCATTTATGAGCCAGTGAGGGAAGGGAAAAACCAGTTATGAACAAGGGAAGGGAGGGAACTAGTTATGAACAAGGGAGGGGAGGGAGGAACCATTTATGAGCCAGTGAGGGAAGGGAAGAACCAGTTATGAACAAGGGAAGGGAGGGAGAAACCAATTATGAACACGGGAGGGGAGGGAGGAATCAATTATGAAAAAGGAAGGGGAGGGAGGAACCAGTTGTGAACAGGGGAGGGAAGAGAGGAACCAGTTGTGAACAAGGGAGGGGAGGGAGGAACAAATTGTGAACAAATGAGAGGAGTGAAGAACCATTGATAAGCAAAAATGAGGGAGGCATTGGTAAATGAATGGGAAGGGGATGGGAGCAATAAACAGGGAGGGGAGGGACAGTGGTAGGGTTGGGGGAAGGGGACCAGTGGTGAATAAATGAGGGAAGGAAACAGACAGAATACCAGGAAGCAGTAACAAATGAACAAGGGAGTAGGACCTTTGCAGATGATTAGGCCAGGGGGGTTGGGAGAGCCAGTGGTAAGTGATCAGATGAAATAGGGGGAAACAGGGGTGGACAAGTACTCTAACAACGAAAGCGCTAGTGACAAAAAAGGGTAGCCCTCAGATTTAGACATATGTATAGATCTCTATAAAGTATCAATCAGCAGTGTTCTGACCATAACATTTGATTTTCCTTGTAGACATCCACACAAGTCCAAAAGCTTGATTCAGTTAATACTTGACCTAGCTAATAGCAATAACGCTTCTAAACAAGCATTTACTGTTTATTATTTGCAGTGGTGATGTATTTGTTGGCAGAAAAAGAAAACATAATCATCCATATGGCATGCATATGTTGGGGCACTTCATAGTGAAGGCAGTATTCCAACAGCTAATGGAAGATTATAAAATCAACAATTCAGATACAGAGGTAGGCCTCATGAGTACATTCGACTGAGTGTATTGTCCTTGTGGCAACATCTTGAAATCAGCCAGGTTCCTCAAAAACACTATTCATGCTATGTTCCATCAGTTAATCATCAAGCTTAGCTTTCTGTTTTATCTATTTATATTTTTAATAATTTACTATAAATATTTATTTAATATTTTTATTTTTTTATTCTATGTTTCTATTTTTATTATTTCATTTTTTTTTTGTAATTTTTTTTTGTTTTCTTATTTTTTTAATTTTTTTTTTAAATATTTTTTGAAAAAAAATTAAAGTACTAATGCCATACATTCTGAATTTATGTATTCTGTCAGATACTGTTTGGTGGAGCCTCTGCTGGTGGGCTTGGTATGTTAGCAAACATTGATTTCATACAAGAATTGGTTCGTCCTGCAAAGGTGAGAGCTTCCTGACTTGCATTGTAAAATGTTTTATATTATGAAGCACACAGCTGACTTGTATTACTCATCCTTGTTGGATATGAGCTTATTACAGACTCAGTGCTCCCTACTTCATCCGCTATTTTAAAACAGGGTACAGATTTAGGGGAGGGGCTGGACAGGCCATGCCCCCCTGTCCCCCTCCCCCCCCCCCACTTTTGGCGGAATATTTGTATGTGTAAGAGAGTAATAGGAAAATGACTGAAATCGGCATTGAAAAGTCGAATTTGCCCCCCCTTGCTAGAATTTAGCTTCTGGTTCCCCCTTTCTGAAATTTCTGGATCCACTCCCGAAAAGCTTGTATCTAATGTGCGTTCTTGGAATAATCATTAGATGTATACATACATGTTTAGAGACAAACAGGCAGACAGACAGAAAGAGACAGAGTCAAAGAGGGAGGGAGAAAGAGATAGACACAGAGAAAGAGATGGGGGGGAGAGAGTTAACTTATGCAAAACTTGGCCTTCATGCTAAATTCAGTGTCAAAATCCTTGTGTAGATGAAGGGTTTCAACGATGGTGGCTGGTTCACCTTGTATCCAAACTTTGACGAGAAGTTAACACAGGGATCCCCTTATTTCTTCGATCAGGTTTTGGCAAAAACTGTAAGTATTTGCAACTACATGATATTTATACAGCCCAGAATACTTTAATGTACAGATCTGGGCCCGGTTGCTCGAAGCCTAGTTAACTTTTAACTCAGAGTTAAATCGGCTAACTCAGAGTAAAATTTTGACCCCGAGTTAGCTGCTAACTCTCAGTAAAAGTTAACTCAACTTCGAGCAACCGGGCCCTGGATTAGTAACAAAAACACATAATTCCTCTAAAACACACAGCTATATTTCTTGCCCCATCACTTTACTTTATAGGTGCATACATGTAACAGGGCCTTGAAGTGCCCAGTTTTAATGACGTAGCTTCTTCATAGATAGAGAAGTGGTTTCTTGGTACCATTAACCCGGCTTTTCTCCAGAGGCAGATGAACTGTTTTAAAATGGTTCACCCAGGAAATTGCACATCTATATGCTTCAACCGCCAACTATTTTAAAATACTTAAATTCTCATAACATGTCATGAGTAAGATGTGACAAGCGCGTTTAACATGGACTCCTTCTTGGGTCATCACTGACAATAATCAGATTGGTGAACATTGTCCAACAGTTTTATAACTGAAAATTAAACAGAAAATTTGGTTCTTACCTCACTGAACATCACGGAGACTCAAAAGGCTACCCGAACTTTAATACACTCTTTCAGCAACGATCTGTCCTCACAAAATATTGATTTGTTTTCACATGACCCGCCAGCCTCGCATTCAAACAATTTCGTGCCCAGTTCAACGCTGACGCTCATCAGCCTCTCGGGTTTTTACCAATTTTTACTACTTTAGTTTCAAAAGTTACTTTAGACACACTTGAGATCAACGTAAAGAGACAGTGGTTCACAAGTATTTCTCTCAGTTGCTTCTGCAACGCGAAAAACCAAAGAACATCTAAAAAATACGTATGGATGTTTCCGTCTTTTCAACGGGTTCAGTTTTGACTCTTACAAAAACTGCTTTTAGCGGAAAACTAAACATTTTTCTCACGAGATTGTAATGCGACACTTAGTGTGGCAAAAAGAAAGGATTCTGGCTTTCCTGGTTTTTCGTATGAAGAGCATGCATGGTTCGTTAAGCTGTTCTATATTTATAATTGATATAATTTTTTTATAAGAAGTTTGGGTCAACGGTAGCAAAATGACAGAAAAACAAAACTTAGATGCATCTTTGCCAAGAAGCAAGTAAACTGCAAACAGCATAGACGCTTTTTTTTATAAGAACAAACTTTATAAGAACACCCAGGCTGAGATTGGCCCAAAAATTAAGAACAAGCTAAGAACAATCACCAGGCTGAAATTTTGATCAGTAAAATTTAAGAAATTTAATAGATACTTAAACACAGATTGAGATGTACATGAAAATAATTCAACTTTGTCAGAGTTTAGCTTGGTCATGCACGGGCGCTGGAAGAGTGATTAAGCAAGCTCATCACGTTCGCAGACGCTGTGTTGACAGTTTCAAGTTTTTTCGCTGAATGAAACAATAGCAAACACAAATTTCTTAGCGCCATCTTACATATATTGTTCTGGGCAACTAATTCACTGTTTAAAAATATCAGGAAA
>JAOBRG010378188.1:0-11353 GCA_027574985.1 Umimayanthus nakama
ATATGACATGCGCAGTCAATTTTTTTCACTTCCGGTTAGGGGTCTCACGTCCGCGTTCTTCGATCTTAAAGTCCCTAGTTTCTCGAGACATGCTTGGGCTAAAACTGCGACAATGCAAAGGATCAATGCTCCATCAATTTTTAACATCATGCCGTCAAATTTGGCAAGCTTATAAATATTTTTTATGAACCAAAAAGTGCAGTTTTGTATGCTGCAAATGGGGAGTTTTCTTCAAATGCCTGCTGAAAATTAAAGACGATGTCAACCAAAAACTGCCAGGACGGAATTGGAGCGCAAATGTTTCTAAAACTGATAAACAAAATACAAATGGCGTAAATTGAAGCTGACAGCCGCATTGATATCTCGAAGTGAAATAGTTAGTTTGAAATATGAAGCTTGTATTCGTTTACAAACAAAAATTTTTTTAAAATGTTTGCACCATCATGTAGATAGTTTAATAAGCTTTCCAATGATTTATAGGTTTGTGGGTAACCGATGCGCATTAACGAAGTTACATACGAAAAACTGAAAACACCGCTCAAGGTGAACGGTAACCTTAATTTGAAATGACTTAAAATACAAACACAAGTTATATTATCGTAAGAACCCACAATAAGCCTTGGACCTTTGCAAGTTTGTAAGTGTTTTCAGGGGGGGGGGTAATTAATGAGAAAGGAGAGGAGGATTATATCCGAGGGGCTAGTAGGCAGTTGAAAAAAAAACGGTTTCGAAATCAGCATAATCCAGATGCTAAACTGAATCTGAAAAATAGATCAGAAGTAATGTACCATGAGATGATACAGAATTTAAATATTTAACATATTCTATTGGACATTCAAAAACTCTACTTGCATTATAGGCTATATCTTCATAACGTTTGGTCTGAGATTGAGGTATTTGTAACAAAACATTGAACATCAAGCTGCAACGGGCAATTATAACAGAAAGAGATTAATGGGCCAATGTGGGGGACGGGGGGAGGGGTAAAACAAGAATATTAAACTTACGAGCAAGTGGATGGACATAAATATGGGCGGGCTTACAACCGCGGGGGAAAGGGGAAGGGGGGGGGGTTAACCTGGAACCTCACGGTGAATATCATTAGCAAGGGAATTTGTTTATCACTGCCTTATGTTCCAAAGATAGGACGCTATAGAACGAAGGTCTGCAGCCAAGAAATTCCCAAAACGGTGCTGGATACATTGTAAAACACCTTCATTGTGAAGGAAACAACCAGCAAGTTCTTTGACTGTTGTTACCTTTCTTCATAGCACCACTGATGATGGCTGTGAGACAGATAACTCCTTTGTATTGATCATACCACGAGTCAAACATAAGCGCACATAAGGGGCTGTCTACTTTGTCAGCAGGGCTGGGACAGAAACAAAAACATAGTACTTATGTTTAGTGTGATAGAGACTGGAAGGAGACAAAAACACTACTCACAGAATGAAGTTCCTAAAAACAGACTTCACGGTGACGTCCATATTAAATTAATTTTCCTCATGAGCGGTATGCACCATTAAAAGACTAAAAAATATCCATAAAACGAAAAAAAGGGGAACCAAAAGTTCCTAATTATTAAAGATTTGAGCCCGATGTGTTGAGTACTTTTAGAAAGTTGTCAAAAATATTTAATTTCTTATGCTCATGCGTTTGTTTTAGCTTGTCTTGCAGTGTTAAACAGTCTTTAATAATCATATTGAGATTGAACATTTACGGCGGTTTCTCGGACTGGGTAATTGTTGTGCCTTTCCTCTTTAAGGCTTAACTCTTAAATTAAAGAAACTATCATGCTGAAAGTGGCAGTAGTGTAGTTCTCCGAAATCTATTTGCTTAACATAATAAATTTCTACTATAGATGTCATAATGATATTGTGCCGATAACGTAACAAATGAAAAATCAGGTTAATTTTTCATACACCTTCTCAGCTAATTTTTTTCGAATTTTTCGTCTTAACATCAACTTAGGGCAGCCTAAACACAGGCAAAGCCACGATGCAACAAAAAATCGTTAACGTTTGAAGTTCCTACATGTATTTGCTAAGTGAGGGGGTGGGGGAGACGATATCTTGGTCAAGATTGCTATGTGCATTGTTTGTACTTTTCTGCTTGTTTTAGACTAAATGTCAACTAAATGTAAGGCTGTGGTCACACCTTAACCCCCGAGTCACACCTTCTTTTCGGAACGTTTATGTTCGTCTTGTTTGACTGAACGCGTGTTAACACTGACCGTTGAGATGTCTTTGGAGTGTCAGATAATAAAAATAGATAACCTTGTCATTCAGAATCGGAGCAATCGACAAGAAATAATCATGGATGAGCTCGAGAAGCAAAGGCAGTGACGGTGCCTTGAGACCGTTTTCAAAACCACCTCAACCCGAGTCAAGTGAAAAGCAGCAAGTGAGTTATGAAGCCACGTAGAGAATGCATTGAATCGTCAAGTCCATCTGAATGACAGATCTGTCACGATTTGTTCGCATAACATGCTACAAGTGTGGTGTCGACCTTACTTGAAGCAGACATCGGTCCGTTTTAAGGTTTGAAGGTACGCCGGGTGCCGAAGCTTCGTCTAAAATCAGAGGTCACTATACATGTAAATGTACACTTTAAGTAGACGGTTGCTGTGTCAAAAATAAAAGTGTACTTTCGTGTAGCCATGGCCAAAAACAACTCACAAGAAACTCATTTAGTTCATTTAATGATTATGTCATGGTGACATCATCCAGTCGTAATCTTTGATCTTTGCTGCAGCACTATTGTGCCATTTGCAAAAACTGCCATTCAGAATGTTGTTACCGTGGCAACTCCATCTCCCAAACACAAACAGAAACCATAACATTGTGTTACAAGATAAAACAGAAGAAACGTCCGAAGTCGAATGGACTATCACAAATACTCTAAAATTACAAACTTCCAATGAGAGTAAGACGCTCTCCAGTCTGAACAACTACAGTAGAGATAACAACCATGTGTCTGACTGCTACATTAACATATTTAAAGTGCTATTTTTTTAGCAATAATTCTATCTCAGTTCTAACATTATAACATTCTTTACCTTTCATAGCGATCCTAAGAGGGGAAACAGCAAAAAGTCGTACAGTACTCTACTGAGTGGAAATGTCCCTGATGTTAAAGTCTTTGAAAAAGAAAAGTGACCCCTTTGCCCGCTAAGATGTTTTCTACACTAATTAAAATACAATTGAGCTTCAAGTTCTACATTGTATTGTTGCGTACCTTGGTATTTTCTCAATTATTGCCTTTATCAACGCATTCACACCGCTTCCTGTCTTAGCAGAAACCTGTTAAAGGTGGAAGGTAAACCGTTATTCAAGTCTGATTTTGGGGTCATAAAACTCATATTTTGGTAAGAATAAATTAGAATATATAACTTAAAACGTGGGAAACACATAATTGGTGTAGCCTGCGTCGCAGACAGTTGTAAATTTATAGAAAATTTTAAAAAAAATTACTTGTCCGGCTGCAGCTCAGACAGAGCTGGTCTAATTGAGTATAAAAAGCAATTTGCTCCTATGGACTCAAAAGTAATTTTAATACAGGACTTAACAAATAAGTATTTTGTATAAAACATAAGCAAAATAAACGACTCATTGTTCAATTAGGTCCATGACTCTTGAGTTGTTTTCATTTAAATTAATTTCTAATTTTTTTCCAGAGAGCTGTTGGAATACAACTTTTGATTTTATACAGTACGTAAAGCTTTATCCTAGAAGCCTAAAAAAATTATTTACGCAAACACTCGAGGCTTCAACTTTTGACACAATTCATACGAATGACATATATTTGGTATATATAACAAGCTTCATCACTTTCGGTAGAGCGGAACCACGTTTTGTCTAATTGGTTTCCAGGGCAACGATAGTAAAAAAATGACGTCACTGGGGGCCGCCATCTTGGATTTTTAGATTTTCAGGTTTTGTTTAAATTTTAGTTTATGTACTTCAAAATGACGAAAAACAGCATTAAGTGATGAAAACTCACAAAACTAATAGAATCCATAATGAAGTTGTCAGTATTTAGTAAGTCCAGATTTTACAGTCAACACACAAACTGCGTGACTTTTTATGATGACATCAGCAGTTGTGACGTCACTTAATTAGTGTCAAAGGATGTGTTCACGAACAAAGAATAGTTGTTCCAAATCTTTTGACAATCCGTTTAATATTTTTGTGAGTATTGCACCTCAACTGTTGAAGTTCTCGCCCTGTCTGTGAATATCTGGTCTACTGGGTCTTAAACATGGACTTTTGCAGGTTTTGTACTAGTAGACGTGCCCTGAAGATGTGCCCTAAAGACGTGCCCTGTCTGTGAAAATCGGGTATTGAGTCTCAAACATGAGATATATGCAGGTGTTTTGTTTATTATTGCTTTACTGATCTTGCAAAATCTGAACAAAAAAGTTGTCTGTTCTAAAAACATTAGACACCTTGTTAATGAAAAGAAGCTTAACCCCCGCCCCCCTCCCCCCTCCAACAAACACCACTTGCAAACAATAACCTGGAGAATCTCCTCTCTGTCAATGTCAAATAATGCTGTCATTTGCTGAGACACCTTCTCAGGATCTGCATTTTTAAGATCAATCTGTGAAACAGGAAACAGAAAGTAATCAAGGAGTGAAGTGGGAATCATAACAGTTCAAGGCATCAAACTAAGGCCAGAATGAGCTTGCTCAGCAAGTTTTTGCATAGTTTGAGTCTTGCAACTAGCCAACCAAGAGTCCTGGTGGGTGAGTTTACACGGGCTAACTTTACCAATTACTATGTTTTAAAAACGTACCAACCTTATTTAGTACTGGAATGATGTACAGGCCTGCATCCCGTGCCAGGAAGTAATTGGCAAGGGTCTGTGCTTGAACACCCTGTGTACAGAGGTGACGAAAGAATAAAAGCAATAATCACATTGTTTATAAGTATATGGTTTTTCTCGGGCTTCCCTTACCTGTTTTCTATGTTTCTTTCATTAAGCAAGAAGCGCTTTCTATCTTAATATGATGAACTACCTACGCTAGTTAAGTTTTCCAGCCCCTCATTCATCACCTGCAGCTCATCCAAAACTATGCAGCCAATGTTTTTTTCCGAATTTAAAAACACAGTCACATTATCCTGGAGCTTAATTAAGGACCTACATTGTAATGCCTTTATAAAATTGCAGGAGCTATGCTAGGCCACTCTGGCTTCACTTAACGAGGACACTGTCAACAACACCGGCATTAGCCTACTTCTGCTATCGACAAGTGTGATGGATGTTTTAAGTTCCTTGATAGAACCTCCAGCAACTACATGTAAACTGATGACTTAACTTCCCTTTTTCATGGCTGGTGTGCAAAAGAAGGTCACCCAAAGTTCAACCATTGACCAAGTTCGGTATTGAACCTGGATCCTTCCGACTGATAGTCAAAGCTCTCACCAACCATGCCAAGCTCATACATACACACAGTGTCACACACATAAAAACACACACATGTAAATGGAAGAAACATGCCGATAAACTGGCTGGGGCTCAATGGTTAACTCCAGCCTCGTTTGTGGTACATACATGTACATACCTGTACTGCATCCACTAGTAATACAACTCCTTGGCAGGCTGCGAGTGATCGCGATACTTCATAGCTAAAATCTACATGACCCTGAAAAAAAAACATTCCTGGAGTAAGTCAGCTCTGACAACATCAAAGACACATAATTTATTTTATTAAATACCAAGCACTGGATACTGAAATTCTAGTCATCTGATTGGATCTCTACTCACGGTATAAATCCTACTAACAGTATATACTGTTATTTGTCCAAATATGGAAACTGACAACTTTATCACGAGAAACTTTCTCTTAAAATGGCCGAAAACTCGACTCGGTAGAAAATAAAATTCTAGGTGTTTTTATCCAGAGTTCG
Source organism: Umimayanthus nakama (assembly GCA_027574985.1). Taxonomy (NCBI): domain Eukaryota; kingdom Metazoa; phylum Cnidaria; class Anthozoa; order Zoantharia; family Parazoanthidae; genus Umimayanthus; species Umimayanthus nakama. The sequence goes on from JAOBRG010378188.1 coordinate 5,913, forward strand.
GTATTTAATAAAACAATTATTCCACTCACACTTGTTGGATATGAGCTTATGATAGCTATCTAAAAGCTCATATCCAACTCGCATTCATGGAATAATTGTTAAATATACGGTATATGGTACATGTATACAATCTGAATTCACACTATTAATCTCCATATATTTCCTGTTAAGAAGTTAGAAGAATTTGGCAATCATTTGGCAAAACAGGTTATATCACATTCCCTGTTACCAAACGGAGATTCTCAAATTCACACAATGGCCAGAAACTTCTTAAATTGACTCGATTAGCATTCCTCAAATAAGAAAAAAGAAAACAGAAAAGCAGAAAATTAAGTTTAGTAGGAATTGTCCAAGTTGAACTATGTAACTATACATGTAGGTCGTTCATTAAAGTACAGTTACAGTGTACATTATATTATACCTAATCATGCTCAGCTGGATGGCATGAGAAGTGCAGCAGGAGTGGGGCAGGTGCAAGATATTTGTTCACTCCTGCCAGCCTTAAGGTTTGACAAGTGCCAAATACTAGTTGTGCAGTTAATTGAATTAACTTCTACAAAAAATTCAAATGTCACACATCTCATCCCATTACCCCTTCCACTCCTCTGGCACAGCACTGATTGGTGTACAAGCATGATACAGTGAACTTAGTCTAGCATACATGTATCTTGCAATATATAATATGAGAAAAACAATATCGAGTCAAGAGTCAACAATCCTTTACTTACTGGTGTATCAATCAGGTTTAACATGTAGGTTTCTCCATTGCACTTGAAGAACATGGATGATGCCTACCACAGAGAATTTTAAAAAATATCAGTTTAACATTACAGTACAAAGCATATCAAAAATAACAATTAATACTCTAAAACTCTAAATAAATTGATATCTTTGCAAATACCAGCCCCAAAATTACTACAGCTGTAGTACCCCAAACAAAAACCAAGGTTACACATACCCTACCCACCTCAAACCCAAGTTAACACTCTTACTAATACCGTACATGTACTCACCCCTTTCCTACAAGTAAATAAATACCCTTACAAACATCCCATCAAGCCTTTATCCAAGTTAAAACCTCACAAACACCCTACATGTACACAACTCTTCCCAAGGCAACACACCTCCAAGTAAAAACCCTTCAAACACCCAAGCCTGTATCTACCCCTGCCCAATTCAAAACACCCCAAAACACCCTACAATCATCCTACCAAGCCTTGTATATGTATGTATCCCTTTCTCAAGTTGAAGTGCTTACAAGGACTTTACACATTCTCACTCAAAACCAACAGCCTTACAAAGACCCTACCCACCCCTTGCTCAAGTCAAAACGCTCAAAAACACCTCATCTGCATGTATTCCTTTCTCAGATTGACACCCTTACAAAAACTTTACCCATTCTCACTCAAAATCAACAACCTTACAAACACCCTACTCGCCCCTTTCCAAAGTTAACCATCGTTTAAGTACCCTACCCAACCTTTGCCAAGTCAACACCCTTACATTACCTTGCCCACCACCACCCTGTGAGCAACTTTTACACTTTGTTTCTATTAAGGCTTTATCCTCCATGGGTTGCGACTTTGTGCAGGCCTGGGTACTGTATATGTACATACAGCATAAAGAATTTTCATTTTATCGCTATCACCAGTAATCAAGTTTTATCACGGATTTTCATATCTCACCTGCTTAATATATAAATATTCAGGGAACAAACCAGGTCTTACAGCTTTTGGCCTTTCTGCAGGCCTTCTGGAATTTCCCATAAAAAAAAATTGGGAAATTGTGCGGCACTTACAAAAAATTGCGAAGTATTGCGCGGCACTATGAGTCTACAGTTAAAATGGCTTTCTTCATCTGTTTTCGCTCCGTTTTGGCTGTCTTAGCCACCATTTTGAAAGTGCCTGTACTTGGTATATGCCTCACACATTGTGTCCTATAAATATCTGCCTGTAGCCTGGGCACTATTTTGTGGAAAAAATAGATGGCACCCAGTGCAATCAACAGTGATCTTGAAAATACTGTGTTTTTAATTGCTCCAGTGCAGTTTTCAGTAGTAAAAATCATAACTAGCATTATTTATTCAAGTTTCAAGTACAATACAAAATACTTCATATTTTGTCATGTACATGTTTTTTTCTACTGATTTCGCAGAATTCTATTGATTGCGCAGTCCTGCACGCTTTTTGGTCAATTGAATGAATCCCAAAATTCCAGAAGGCCTGTTTCTGGGTGCACAACTTCAGACTCGTTTAAGAATTGAGACTGACTTGCTAAAACAGTGCAAGGTCTAGTGCTGTTAGTCTTGCTATTGCATTCATGTAAGTACTCCTTTTGCTGTGATTGTGTTGTAACGCCAATAAAAAAGGCCAAATTTTGCTTTTTAAACACACACCTGGGCCTTGACAGTTATTCCCCTTTCTCTCTCAACTTGCAGTTTGTCCAACACTTGCTTGTTATTGTGATTCTTGGATATGGTACCTGAGTGTACAGAGGTACAATGTATGCTACACAGTCATATATAGACAATCAAATAATTATGTTAATTTGAAAGTTGCAAACTACAGCATTTTTCCCATAGCAATATGAAAAACAAACTAATTGGCAATTGTTGCAATGGAAACTACATGAAAATAACAGATTGCATACTAATTGCATGCCATTGGGCATGCTTTTAACCTTTTTAAAATTAAAACTAGTACGAGGGTCAAACTAAGAGCCCCCCTCGCACCTTTGCAGAAAAATGGCTTATTGGTAAATTCATAAGGATGTGGATTTAGAAAACCTATTTTTTTAATACAAATCACTGACTCTAATTCTTACCAGTCAGTTCTAGCAGTCGGTCTGCTAACGTGCTCTTGCCGTGGTCAACATGTGCTATGATGCTAAAATTTTTGATCTTCCTAGCAGAAAAATTCCCTAAATCAATTAGCCCCTGCAACAAAGAAAACCGACACAATTGTCAAATAAACAAATATTGTGTTTGAACACCAAAAAGACTGAGATCAACAGCTGTCTTGGTTTTTCAAGTTGACAGGTTCTAGCAGTAGCACCAAATAAAATAACCCCAGACCATTAACTTTGATGGCTTCAAGGTTCTAGCATGTATTTAATGTCATGTCCTCACAGTTCGAATGTAAAATCTTAATAAGAGTAGAAACTAGTTAGTGAAATGCCATACTCATACTTGTCCAGCCTTGGATAGAATGGTTTTATAGATCAATTATTTATTTTGGAGTTTCATCATCAGACATACATGTATATCAATCTTCATTTGACAGAGAATTGAGAATGTGGGTTTTGACATCATTAGTGTAGCACTTGGTCGTGGTAACTAAGTTTGCATAAAACTGTTGGAACAGAAATTGAAAAAGTAAACATTTCTGCATAAGAAAAACTATATCAAAGGCACTGTTCACGGCATATTTGAGGACCAAACATGTTGAATGTGTGATCATCCTTCCTTGATGATGATCATGCTGTCCTGGATGTGCTGACAAAGGCTGAAAAAGACCTCCATCTCAAGTATTCAAGGGTGTTTTAAAACACAGTATGAACTAAAGCCACTTTAGAAACTAAACAGTAGAATAGACTTAACGTCACTAACATATTTTTTATTGACCACTTACTTTCATGGGCACTCCTATGCCACCCTCGTCCTCTACATATGATGAAGTTCTCCTCCTGCTGTTCAAAGTTAAGAAAATATAAAATCTTTTAAAAATGCACTGAATATCCAATTTTAAAAGGAAGAAAGGCCTCCCCCTGTTATGGCTATACATGTATGGAGAATAACACAAAGATATGGGAATCATCTTTAAGTGTTTAAATCGACAAATGATGAGTAAATACGGTGATCAAAATAATTAAAAAAATCAAATTTGAATACATGTTGCGATGTGTATAAATATTTGTCTTTTTCTCATCGAAATTAAAAAACAGAGAAGAAATCAAAAATGTGTCGAGCAAGCACAACCTCATAGCATTAACTAGAAACATATGCATGGTCATTTTGCTGTCCGCTGACCAGAAGTAAGGGGGTGGGGGTGGGCTTAACCTTACCTACTTAACGCATGACATCAAGATAAGTTCCATATTTCAAAGCATCCACGCATTATTCTGTGTTAGTGTATTACACAAACTTCAAACAAACGAGCAATCAATGCAAAACTACTCCTAATTGAAAAGCCACATGTATGTGGTACACTGGTTGGCTAACTGGTACTAACACAATGTAAAATTTTATCTTGTACTGTCAAAGACCTTGCAAAAGGTTAAAATATAAAAAAAAAATACTAAAATAAGAATACAGTTGGAGTTAAAAGCTCGAACGCTACGTTTACAAAAAATCCTTCTAATTTATGTTTTTTGTGTTTTGCATTGAAGTTATGAATCACACACTGATGCATTCAAGAGAATTATTTTTATGAATCGTATCGATTTTGCTCAGAGGCCGAGATCCCTATAACACAGTATCTTATTTAGCAAAGTGAGATAAACAATAATCCAAGTATAGCTTCGTCTCTCCGTCAATTCATACACAGCTTTATAGAATTTAAGTTTCGCGACTAAAAGTAAAAGATCTCTCACTTGAGTACGTACTGATATTGCAAGTTCGCGAATTTACCTTTCAACTCGTGACAGTGCTACACGGAAAAATCTTTCTGGTAGTTTCCAAGTATAACGAAGGAAGGTACAGCCACCAAGGATCTTACGCGCTGCCATTCTATTTCTAGATTCACTCGATCATTCAGCAGACTGTTCACTGTTGATAATTCTCAGCACTGTCAGTGTCACTGTCGCCACTGTGAATACTCTAACTCATACTTTCAAATATCTCCTCAGATCCATTAGCAGCTTTGTTCAGCAAGAAGTTTCTTGGGACTTATCCGAAGCATCTCACTCAAAAGCTAAGGGACAAAAATGATCCATGTTGATATGATGCTCAAAAAAAGCGCAAACTTCACTTATGTCCGCCATTTTTAAATTAGCCATGGCTTTAGCCGCTGACCAGCAAGACAAGTGAGGTGCAATGGATATCGGTGCAACACAGGGGCTCCCCTGCCCGCCCCTGGTGCAATATCAGATAAAAGCGAGAACGCTCACTAATCTTTTGCTGGGCTTCCTGTGGCAAATGTTCGTTTGGCATCTTGGGGGCTTGACAGGCGTGAACAGCCGTCTGGGTGCCTCAGCTTTTGGTAGTACACTCTCTTTGTATTAGCAATGTCAAGAATGTGATAGAAAGGTTTTAATACACGCACTCTTCTTGGACGTCTGAACCGATTGAAGCGTGCTTTTAGATTTGCTGGAGTGTCCATTTTGTTGTTCAGCACATCGGCTGTGCAAACCTGTGTTCACTTTGTTTACTTAGGTCGCTTTCCATTTGACCAGTCCGGCCGGCCGAGAAGAACTGGTTCTGGCCGGTTTAAATGGAAAGGTCC
>JAOBRG010378199.1:0-11353 GCA_027574985.1 Umimayanthus nakama
TGTTGATAGACTAACTTTTGATACAAAAAGCTTGAACAAAAAAGTTTTGTTATCGCGATTATTTCGAATTTTTCCTAGAGAATGAGGAAGAAATTTTAACAAAAATACGCGTAAAACGTGGTTTTTTATCGTCAGGATTTTTGAACATAAAAATTAAACAGACCAATGACAATGGATAACTTTTTGGCGTCAGCTAAATAACCGCAACTATTCGTAAGCAGCTCTCGACCAATCAAAGATTTTTTTGCCTATGTTGGAGCCTTATCCCTCAAGCGCCCTCTCCATCGCGGCTTCGCAACGGGCCTTGAAAGTGAATGACCCTCTGTGAACAGGGGAATTCCCAATTAGTAGAACACCAGGACTGTCCGAGGCTGGATAGAACCTAGCAATCCTCATGTTAAAAACCTCTGGCTTTAAAAATTATAGAAAAAGATAAGTCCCTTTATAGGTTAAGATTATATTTTTAGATCCAAAGATTGGCTTATCTTTAGGTTTACATAAGAGGTTGGTGCCCGTGGACGTGGCTTTTCCTACCTGGTAGTGAATTTACTCCTCATGTTATTCTCCCTTTTTGGAATTTGCCCCCTCTGGGGAAAAAGGTCCTATCAATCCCTTCCTTAATTTAGATTTTGAGACAAGATTGGGTTTAGGCTTACTTATTGTAAGTTTACGAGAGAGGTTGGATGGGGTTTCCATACCTGGTAGCGAATCTACCCCTGGTCCTCCTGTTGTTCTCCTCCCTCCTCCCCGCCCCTCCCTCCCTCTGAAAACTGAGCAGCAACCTAAGCAGATCACGTGAATTCGATAAACACACGTGAACAATTCACGTGATCCGACCACTCCGTGTTTTTCCGGGGCAGTAGAAGGTGTGAGGTCTTTGAAGTCTGTGAAGAGGAAAGTTTTTAAAAGGCGTGAAGAGCCAGGGACGGTGAGAAGTTTCCGAGTTCTTGTCGGTAAGATATTAAGTTGTAAATTACTTTTGTACCAAGTTATGATTTTGATTGATATTTTGAGTTTGAATTCGCGTGTTCGATTCAATTTAGAGGACCTTTTCAGAGCGACGTCTCAACTGAACCGAGGCAGCTTTCAAAATCACCTTCAAAGTATTTAATATAAAAGGTGTATATGTTGGAGTTAGCAGAAAATACAGTAGCTGTTAGTTAAAGTAGATTTTACTTAGGCAAGTACTACGCAAAACATAGCAAGTAGGTTTTAATTAAACCACACAATTCATTCATTTGACCTACTCGGTATACTGAAAACTTGCCTTTCAAATAGCTGGTCTATTAAAACAACGTGCACTTTAATACAAAAAGTACTCAATTTTGTTTACACCAGAAACGGTTTTGGGAGCTTTCTACTGTTCCTCAGAAGAGCATTCGCTCCCAGTATATTTGAACATACAGCTACATCGTTTCTTGTTTTAAAAACTAAACAAAACTTTAATCTTCAATCTCAACGCTGGCACTCCATTTTCCCGCCTTTTTTGTCCCGCGCGCACACCTGAGTATGTGCAAAGATTTCTTCGTTCTCGGCATTGATGAAAAGAACCATTCAGTTGAACTGCGTTTAGTGTATTAATTTTTTGAAGTTTTTGGAACAAAAAGAAATTGGAATCAGCTCATTTTGGAGCATTTACATGCAGGCGGTTCTTCGTAAATTGAAGTCATTCGACTGTAGCCAGCGATTCCATACGTAGACGCTCAGGTCAGACGTCGCTTTTTAAACTGTTCCAGATTATCCTTTGCATTTACATTTCTTCGATGAGATAGACGAATATGCCGGCGTTAGCACTTTGCAAGCATCAGAAATGGAAAGAGCAGGTAAAAGTTAGTTAAGTGCCGAAAATTTAGGGACGCAATATTGAAAACTGTGGCACTGGTAATTTTTTAAAATCGTAAACTTAACAGAGAGGGTACATGTATCGGAATTTTCCGTTGGGAAGGCAGGGGGTTTTCAGTAGAAATTTTCAAGAGTAGTCCCAGGGACCCCTTCATTTTTTGTGAATTAGGAGTCCCAAACAAATTTTAAGGGGTCCCATCAAGTCAAAGGAAAAAAGCTGTCCCAGTACCAATTAAACCAGTACTACAGTTGTAAGTTACCTCTCAACCGCAGATCTTTGCTTTTACAATTTACAACCAATTCAACACATAAATTAAAAAGAACTGTAGAGTCAACCATTCAACACAATGTAAAAGTTGTAAAGGGTACTGCAACTGTACGTTGTACTTCTCAACCCCAACTCCAAAGTTCAGTGCTTAAGTCACTTTCCCTAGAGACATTTTTTGTCAAAAAGCTGTCGGGCTGAATGAAAGTTGAATTCTACGATGGGTGGCCCCTCAGTAGCTATCTTCATCAAAGAAGCAATAAAAGCCAGCCCTCGAATAGTCTGTTTCTGTTGGCAGTTTTCAGTCTGTTCTGACATGAAAAGCCCCTCTCACAGCAAGCACTTGAAAGTGGCAAGGTAAGTGCTACATTAGCAAGAAATACAAAGCTTGGAAACTGAACTGTGTATATTGCATTTACATGTATGAGAAGTGTGGCACAAAATTCCTGTAGCCCCTGTGGCTTGTAGGAATTAAGCAGATACTTGAATTGTAAGAAATCATTTTTTGACAGCTGACTATTTAACAGTGGTTCTCTAGGAACACCATCAGCATCTCTTGCAATTCAAAACTGATGTATAAGAACATCAAGACCATCACGAACATGGCCTGGGATGGCAGCATAATCAGCTGGCAGATTTTTGGGATTGATAACCTGATCTAATGACTGCAAAACTCCATTGCATCATCTGGAAACCTTTTCTCTAAATTCTGCACCAGCTCTGTAAAGAACTGCTTCGCTGCTGACTCAAAGCTTCTCTTGTCTGCAGTACAGCTGAATGTCAGCCTGTGCTGCTTGTACATCTCTCCACTTGCTTCTAGATCCTGGGTCAAAATCTGCACATAGGGATTGCCATGGGATTTTGTAGCATTGCATTCAGTGTATCAATTGTGGACTTAATCTTGTGAGGTACATGTGACAAGTCAACATTCTTTGTCTGGAAATTTGCACTCAGCTTGGTTATCATGGGGAGAACTTCAAGCAGGACACACCAGTGATGGCAACAAATGAATACTTCTCAATACGACCCAAGTAGTTCTTGGCCTCCTGAGCACTGTCGTTGTTGTACCCTGATGCAATGTTCCTAAAGCATCAACTAGGTCATGCCAACATTAGAATATTGCTTTCACAGCAGAATGCAGTGACACCCATCTGGTTGGTGTTGTGTCCTTCAGAGTAGTTGGCTCAGGGTTCTCTTCAAGAATCAATTGCATCTGACAGAGCTTGTTATAGCGAACTGCTGATGAAGCAAAAAACTTTGTAGACATCCTTCAGAGTTTCTGGCACTCCTAAATTTTCTCAATAGCTTTGGCTTCCATTGCACTACGCAGGGCAAGATTATGGGCCATACAGTGAGTATGTACAAATACTGAGCAACTCTGCTTAGATGAGCACCAACACCTTGTGGGCCCCCATTATAACTACTGCTCCCCTTTCCTATCAACTGTGTAGCAGTATCAATATTTTTTTATTGTCCAAAAACTGTAACAGTACATTTGTTATGGTCTCTGCTTTCAAATCTGGAACATCTACATTGCCAACAAAATGGGTAACTGGTTTCCCATTCCTCACTAGTCTCAAATAAATATCCAAGTTTTTAATTAAAGACTGCTATGTCACAGCTCTCATCAGCTGAAATTCCAATTGGCTTAATGTCATTGTTGATTCCGATGTTTAACATCTCCTCAAAAGCTTTATCCATATTTTTGACTGCTGTTTGGGATGTATAGACATTCCCTAGAGTTTGTTTGCCATAATTGAGCTCCTTGAGCTGATCGAAATAAATACACCTTTTTAAAATGTTAAAACAGGATCACCTACAGAGCTGTGATTACAGTTAATTACCGATAACTCGAAACCTCGCTAATTCGGACCAACATCGATTTACCGTGGATTTTGGTCATACATTCACTATAATTTTTACCCTTGGTATCTCGAACTCTCGCTAACTCAAACCTCCTGCTAATTCGAACCAATTTTCGTTTCCCTTCAGGTCATTTTGTATATAATATTTAGCCCTCGATTACTCGAAACCAGGTTTTTTAAGACACGACAAGTAAAAAACACAGTATTGTAGATCAAAACATTGAATTTATTTAAAGCAATCGATCGCGAGTATTCTTCCAGTTAGTTCAGTTCAGGGTCGTTTTCATTTCATTGCCATTTCATACAATACAATACATACATTCATCAAGCTTTACCGATTAACTCTTTCTTCAAAATGTCAATAATTTTTTTTGCCCCTTGAAGTGCAGTGTGCATGGCACTTGCATACCTTCCCCATCTCAGCGGCCAACAGGCTTGCCAATAACGACCACAATGCAGTCATTCTTCGTATCGACACATTATCTCATTACAATTCTAATTAAATTTAATGAAAATCAACAGTACTGTACATTGCATAAATAGAAATGTACATAGACCCCGTTTTTTCCATTATTGGAAAATTATTAGAAAAGGCGATATAAACATATTACATACTTACAGTGCTTAATTAAATTAAATAATGTAATTGTATGAATAGAAGTGAACAGGATCATCGTTTTTCCTTATTTCCGGTCATTTGATCTCAACTCCCGGTAACTCGAACTCCTGATGACTCGAACCTTTTTCTATTTCCCCTGAAGGTTCGAGTTATCGGGAGTCAGCTGTAGTTACAAAAATGCATGAAAATATTTTGATTCAGTCTGTCTTTAGCTATGAACTAAAATACTGCGTTCTGACTTGATGATTCTACAAACCTGAAGCTTGATAAATGCTCCAAATTTGAGCGGCGCCTCATCTTCCTTTGCTAAACAGTACGCCATTCTCAGTTGCTTTATCAACCCATCATTTCGACTGCTCTGCGACTTATTTTCCATGGCAACTCTCTCTATTTGTAGTTGCACTATTGAAATAACATCTTCATGGTCAACAGTGGCAGCATGTTGCGTTAGAGCAGATCGCTTAAGATTGGTTTAACCTTTAGTGAAGACATTCTTCCTTCCAGCTCGTTAGTATATCGAACGCAGCGTAGCTGTTTCTCCCTTTTGAACAAGCCATGCAAATATTGAAAGGAAAGTACAACGGCGTCGTCGTGTTTCTCCAGTTGAGCTGTTAGGTATTTGTTCCGTCTCCCTTGCTGCATTTGTTTTTCTCTTCGTGCATGACTGCATCAAACACTGTCTTTTGTCTCTCTTTGATTCTCGTACGTCACGTGTTCTACCTCGGTTCCAGTGTTCCTCTTTTATCATTGCATGTGCCTCAGATCCAGTCTCCTTGTTGTGAACATATTTTCGTAACTTTTGCTCAAGCTTTATTTCAGTCTTTGGGTGTCCGAAATGGAAAACTCGCCAGTTGAACTGATATTTATCTTTTGCATAATAGAGAAGATTACCTGCCGTGCTCGACAATCTTTCTGTTATCAAAAGTTTATTTTACACTGTAATGTCCTGTTGATCCCCGCGATCTTCTGTGTCCAAGCGACGCATTGCATTTTAATTTTTTGCATTCAAATTTTTTTCTGCAAAAAGTACGCAATATATTGCGTTAATGAAAACCCTGTATGCAATGTCCTCCCAGCTTTGATCAAATTGCCCCTTCTCCTACCTTAAACTAATTATGGAAAAGCAAGTTTCCAATACAGCGGGGCAAAAATTTGGAACAACCTACCAAATGAAGTTTTCTTGTCAGTGTTACATATCTCTCTTGCCACTGGCTGCACCTATAACAGTGCGAGCACTGTCCTTGGAAAGTCCTGGAAAGGGCAAAAGAAAATTACAGGCCCTGGAAAGTCCTTGAATTTGAGTTTTGGTCCTTGAACATCCTGGAATAGGCAAACTTTTTCACCGTCAAGTGCATAAAATTAAAATAATCAAAATTGTCATAATCGGACGTTAGAATTTGGTATAAAAACATTTGAAAGCAAAAAAGGAAGGCTGAGTTTTTCTTCAAAAGCAAATCTTGAAAAGCACAATGCTGAATTTGTTTTCAGAACAAAAAAAAATTAACACAGTTTTTTTTGGTACAAAAGGATCGATCGAAAAGTTCCTGGAAAGTCCTTGAGTTTCACATCCAGTGGCAACCCTAAATATATAAATACTGTCCACATTAACAGAGAAGCAAAGCAAAGTAGCATTCATGTCATTAGGCAGGCGAAAAACCTGTTGGCAATTGTTCTCAAGTTGACCCATTGTGGCAAAGAGAATATTTGTGGCTGTTGAACATGGGTAACAAAGATTCAAAAACATGCAACTCAATTTGATTGTGGGTGCAAATCAATCGGAAACGTACGTGGACTACTGCTGAATATTGTACTATGACCTGTTGGGATAAAGTGAAAGGCAGTACAGCATACTCCCCGTACAACCAGACAATTGGTTTAGATTACTGCCGAAATAACGAGACAAGATTGTTGTTTTTATTACTATTAAGCTGAGTTTGATTTGTTAAACATATAAGTAAACAAAGACTTTTATTCAAGAAGAAAATCTTTAAAAATTGTTCGGAAAATCTAATTGAAGTCCATTAAACTTTTGTTTTTCTCATGACGTACCGGCCAATCGTGCCGGCATTTCATGAAATCTACCGGCCCGACGTAGAATTGGCTGTCCAGTTGGTGTTAGTTTCCAGACCTGGTTGAACTATGTTAAGTGTTATAAATTTTTGTAGTCAGCGTCTTTTTGGCACAAAAAACTGAAGTCAGCTCATGTTGGAGCATTTGTTGCCCTTCAAAAGTTAGTTGAGGTCATTTTTCTCTGTCGACGGCAGCCAGGTGAGGTCAGGTTTCACTTTGTTAGTTTAAACTTGTCAGTTGCACTTCTTGAGTAAAACTAGCAATTCTTTTCTGTTTCTGTCATTGAGTTGTTGTTTACCAGATTTTGCTGAACATTAGTTTTGAAATAGGGGAATAGATTAAAATTGGAAATACTTCTTGTTCATCTCATGTACTTGATACAAAATAATTTGTTACATTTTTTAATTAAACAGCTTTGCCTGCAGCTTATTTCAAAAACTGGTCTGCCAACTACAAAGTGTACAATAGCGCAGGGTATTTGTACTCAAAAACCTGTCAACCGACCAGTTTGTAATGGGACAGACCAGATTTTTGACTTTTAGAATGCTGATTTTCTAGATTTTCAGCAGGTACATGTAAATATTCATGTTTTTCATAAGTCGGTATTTTCCAGGTCGTTTTTCTGCAAATTTGGAAAAAATACATGTATACTTTATCATCTATGATACGTACATATAAATGGGTCATGGATTTTTGTGAGGTCGAGTGCAGTGCACGATGGATCGGGTTCTCAGCAGGCATTCATATGGCCCTAGAATTCAAAGAAATCCTACTTTATTCCTAATTTTACACCCGTTTTGGACTGTTTTCCCAAAACAACCCAAGTTTTTGTCTTTCCTTTTCTGTCTGCAGTTGCCCGATGGCTTTGAGCTGCACAATATTTGCTTGGTTTGCTTATTTGCAGTTAAAACTTAAATGGAAATCATGGACAAATGGAAATCACTTCTTAATTTGGCCGGACATTCCTGCCCGGAAAATACTCAATACACATATTCTTAGTTTTTCTACACCATGGTGTATAACAGGTGCAGTTTTCTCAATAATTCATCCTCTTGCTTTGGAGGAATGAGAATGTTCTTTTTTGCAAAGATTATGCCATTGCCTTCTCATTCAGCTTGTCATGGTACAGGTTTGATTGTCTCATTAGTCTGGATGGACCATATTTTTGTGGCCAGCCATCTCCAATGTGCTTTTAAGGAGTAGCCCTTTGGTCTACTCTTTGGCTACCTACTGTTGTTTTTCCTGTAGCTTTCTATCAATAACATAACCCTAGGTCGGCATCAGATGCAATTTTCGTTTTATGCAGTAAAATAAATATGGTCTGCAGTCTATGAATTATATTCACAATTGGCTATGTTTTTATTCTTCTTGTACTTTAACTTTTAGTGTATTTTTTCTTGTTGCTTTAAATTACGGATATTAAACTTCCTGCGCGTCAGCTTTTTACGTACGTACAAGCTGTATAAACGAGTAAACCCACAAAGACAGAGACAGCTCTATTCTCAAGTTTTATTTCCAGATTTCTTGATCTATAGATTTACAAGGTTTATATACTCTATCCTAGGAAGCCCTTTTCCTACGCTATTACAAAGTTTCTGTTGAGTCATCACGGCTATTGCTATGTCATCCGTGTACACCCTTGTATGTCAAATGAAGTACAACTCTAACACTTGTGCGGAGGCAATGTAGATGCCAGAACTTTCTGGGTGTAGAGGAAGGAACTTCATAGGTACAATATTTATTTAGTTACACCGCTCCGTAATTTAGAATGTACTAAAATAGTTACTGTAATGCGAGGTGCTTCACTTTTTTTCCACGATCTGATACTACATACATGCACCAATAGCAAAAAATATATAATTCTTGTATACTAAGCAAATTTTTCATTGCTTACTCTGACATGTTGCAATGAAATGTGAGGATTTTGTTTAACGAGTGTTAAGTTATAGTAGGTTATAGTAACGAGTATGACAGTAGTTGCAGGCAGCAATACAGCATATGGGACAAGTGTTAAGTTGTGTGTTGTCATTGGTTGCTATGAGGTCACGGAAGAATAGCAGGAGCAGCGCGGAGGTCGCTTGTGGGCGATCCTTTAGTGAAAATAATAGTAATAATAGTACACTTTATTTACCATTTTTTAAAAGTACATACAATGGTATTACATGTTAGGTTTAATACAAATTATAAAAATTTACTTATATTTAAACATTAAAAAACATGAAAAAAATAAATATATTATGGCCTATGATGTTGTGGCGGAGGGCAAGTTAAAAATTTGTTGAGTGCTTCTTGTTTGACTACACTTTGTTCTTAACTTGCAGTGAGACAGCGCTTATCACTGCATCATTGGTGGTATTTCTTTGGGACATCCCTCTTTCTGTTCGCATTCGCACTCTTGTGATTTCGCAACTCATCTGCAACTTTTGTTTGTTTTCTCTTCCTTCTCTGTCTTTTAGTTGAGCAATTTGTTCCGTTTTCTGAATAAAAAACGTTAGTAGTTCTTAGATTTGCAAATTTGTATGTTGCCCGCTACAAAAATTCTCAACTCCTGCAAGTAAAGTTCACATTACAACCATTTGTCATTTAAAATGTATGTAAAAAAACTTTTACTACATTGTGTAACTAAATAATTTAGTAACATTAACAATTACAGAGAAATACGTAGTTTTTATATTTGCTAGAGTCAGTGACAACACGTAAATGTAAGTCAATAAAAATTTCGAAAAAACCCCGAACAAAGTATAAACGGCGTTAGGTAGAAATGTAACACCAATAAGCTTTGAATAAATAAAACTACCGTATTTCCTTAACGCCGTAGGGTTTATTGAGTTTTTCATGATTTGGGTGTGTTTATTTTTCAAAAAAACCATGAACCAATGGTAACTTTAAAAATGTTGAAAAAGATGCAGTTCTTTTTCTGGCTGCACTGATCAAACTTTACAAATTTAAAACAACAATTTGTTGCCCTTGTAGACGCGTAAGAAATCAGATAAATTCGATATTCCGAATTTTTGTCTGTGCCGTTCAAACTTTAAACGATGATAAAAGGTTATTGTTGTCTATTTTGTTCAATATTCGAATAAACGCCGAATCCAGAGGGGGGCGTTTATTAATTTGTTTACTCTCAGGTTGCGGCGTTTAGTCGAGGGCGGCATTTAATCAAGGAATTAAGCTAAACTTGTATTATTCACCGTTTATTTATGTTCGTCTTCGAACAGTGTTTTTTTTAACGTTTGTATGAATCGAAATCAGATAATTTCGTTGGTTATCCGCAACGGCTTGTTACAGATCTTTTTGTATTTTGTACATTACAAAGTGAACAGAGTTCTCTTTTCATGCAGGAGGTTGCTTAGTAATGAAAATGCGCGACAAACTTCAGTTTAAATGACGTTACGTTGCCTAAGCTGAGGAATGTGTGAGAGACCTAAAGATCTTCATGAAAATGTCATAAGAATGAAGCTACTCGGGCATTGATGTGTAAAATAAAATGAAACTCTTGTAAGTCCCACAGAAATATTTATAGCTAAATCTTTTCTCTCTCCGACTAAAGACTAAAGACTAAACTTTGTGCTAAAATAATCCACCAATCACAGAATCCTGAGAATTCAATGTTATTCAATAAGAATCAAGTTCTAAGGGCCTGTTTACATGAACCCGGGTTGGCTGCCAACCCGGGTCAGGTCGCCAGCCTGGGTTAACAAACTGAAACCCGTTAGCAGACCCGTGCTTACCCGCCACGGCGGGTTGAAAAGGTGTGAGAGTTCATATAAGATCATAAAAGAACGGGTTTGACCGACCCGGGTTGATCCTAGCAATTCTTTATTTTCTCAAAAATCAACATAAGTTTTTCGAAATTCAAACCACGTTTTGTTAAAACAAATGAAACAGTACAAAGTCTTATTACAGTTACCGAAAAGTTAATAGTCCTTACAGAGCTATGTTGGCGGTTAAACTGACTATTTTGAGAACTTCAAGATTAGTTTCAGCATCTCCAGTGAACATTTTTCTAATACCAAGGATAAGAAAATCACCAGAACTAGTGCTGTCTTGAAAACAGCTAAAATGTTCACCATATTTGGAGGTGGCATCAATATGCAAGGTCAGATTTTGCTTTCTGGTTGTTTTCTGATAAAGTCTCTGTCAAATGAATCTCTGACCATGCTTTACACTCCAGAAACATTGCCTTTGCAAAGTAGCTTTTGGTAGACGATCAAATTTCTTTCCAGCTAATTTTGACAGAACAGTTTCAGTAACCTTGATATTATTTGTGCTTACATTCATTGAAAGAAGCTTTCGGCAAACTTCCCTTACTTTATTTTTATAACTGCCACCTTCAAAAACTTAACTTCATCAATACCACTCAGGAGTTCTTTAATTTTGTCTTGGTTTTCAACTAACTCATTTTCCACAAAACTGTTTTCTTCTTGCAAATGTTCAACTTTTTTGGCATAATCAGCTGATAGTTCACTTTCAACTGTAACTGATTTTGCTAACGTAACCCCTGCAATAACTAGCTTTGTGCTGTGCTTTTATCTTCGCTTTTCCAGTTTCAGAGAGCCTGTTACTCAAATCAGCAATCAACTTATTAAATCTGTTCTCTTACTCATTGGCACTTCGAAACAATAATGAGGCAGTTCAAAAGGAAGTACATTGGTTCTAAGCCTGTAATCATCTGGAGTTTGTTGATGTAAG
>JAOBRG010378210.1:0-11352 GCA_027574985.1 Umimayanthus nakama
ACACACGCAAACACACACATACACAAGATTTTCAACGTCACTTCTCCTTTCATCCTCAGACTTGGCACAGTTGGCACTCTTTGGTTGTTAATTAGTCTAAGTTTTTTCAATTAAGGATAAGCACGTGACGATCTCACACTTGTTATAGTAAACAGGGCTGACACGGGAAGAAGGTTCGAACGAAGCTCCTGCCAGTTTATGGGTTAAAAGTACCCCTCTCAAACTATGTTGTTCTTAGTTTTCGAAAAGTACAATTATGAATGTTGTGGAAATAGAACAGTTTTTTTTATAAAGCTTTACTTTATTTATTCATTCAGCTAAGGCTTAAGCAATAGCATCCCGTTATTGATAACTAAACATGTTTTATACGACTCTTGTCAAATGAGCAAAGTAGGTCTCACGCATCTTCTTTGTGACGGGCACAGGCTGTGCTTTGCAATCCTTTAAAAATACTGTCGAAAACAAAGATGATTTAGCTTCTTCTTGTTGAAACTAACTTTTTTATTAGTACGGCACGGAGCGTATGCATGGTTATTGTAGCAGATGTACAGAAAAAGCTAGGAAGACAAAATAGAACAGCAACAGCTTTGCTTTTTTACTTTCTTTTCTCTGTTTATACACTAAAAACTTAATACACTCTTCCTGTGAACTTTTAGTCGGATTTTCATATTGTTTATTCTGAATTCGGCAGTACGTGTCAATGATTGACAATATATGTACTTTTAACTAAACAAAAAAATATTGCAATGTTTAAACGGAAACTTTGTTCTAGTTATATTTCAAAAGAAGGGTTTCATTTTTCAAATGAAACAGCACTTTATATGAGACTTTGGAAAAATACATCAAGTTTTAAATTTAACTGTATATTTCTTTCAACAAATCACTGAATTCAAAGGATCCCAAAGTAAATTTCGGAGAACAAAGCGAGTAAAAATAAACAAAACTCTACAAAAAAGCTTGCATTTATTATCAACAGTACGCACAGTTTTTCTCGAGCAAAGTGGCAAAAAAGAATAAATTTCCCAAAAAGTTTTATATATTTTTTTCGATTTATCTAAACACCCCTGGAGATGTTTTAATTGTTAAGCGCATTTTCTAACTGTGTTGGGAGTAAATATCTACAAAATATAATTCCAACTTAACATCTGACTAACTCGACAAACTTGTCCTGTAGTGTACCTACCGCGTTCTCTGTGGTGCTTCCCAAGGATAATATACACGATAAACCCAACCAGTCCCAAGAGAAACCCAATAACACCAAGAACGATAAGAACATTAAAATGTAACGATTGCATTTTCTGTCTCTGCACATCGCGGACTACAGTGATGTGAACACAGAGGACGAAACTGACCAAAACGGCCGACAAACCGGCCCAAGTAGCAGCGTCCATGTTGCCGAGCACCCGAAACACCACACATCCTGTAATTGTAAAAATTATCCCTAGCATTGCAAAAAGAATCCGTAACGTCATACGGTGCTTGTTCAGAATACATTTTGTCGAATTTATAGAAGCAGAAATAAGGTTCAGAGTTCCCATGTCTTTGCTCTTTACCTTAACCAAATAATATATTCTCAGTTTCTATATCAACACTGTGCACCTGCCGATGCAAGAGTTAATTTTTAACCATTTCATTTATTCATTATTTTGTATTTATTCATAAATTCAAAAAGACCGACTGAAAGCTTGCTTGCTCTAATCTAAGGTGCTAAAAGTAAACTTGATTTTTCAAAATGACTAAATACGATTTAAAATAACGTGAACAGTTAACTAGCTACAAACTTCTCCCCAGGTGTAAGAATCAATGTACCAGCCATCATAACGCAATTTATAACCTCTTATCGCGCGCTTTGCTATAATTGAAAATTTTGAAGAAAATCTTAAACGACCCAGAAACACGTTTTAAATATATATGCTTGGACTTATTCACTTACAACCAAAAAATTGTTCTTATAAGCAATGCAACTTCTCTTTTTTAAAACTTTTAATGCAGCATTTTGTTTAAAAACGTATTTAGAGCGCCTTTTAGTTTTTTTTAATTGACTTCTGTTTTGAATACTTGACAGTATGGTTTTCCCACCGTCCATTTACAAAGAAACGTCATGCACCTCCCCCTCCCCCCTCCCCCACCGTCGTCTGGTGATTCTCGCGGGCAAAATCGATATGCGAGGCTCCCCTTACAACTGAAGGCAGAGTGGTTTTTGTTTTTGTCCATTAGGCATTAGCAAAGCAACGTGAAAGACTTTATCATCTTACCCTGTGACTGATATCCTCTGCTCACACGGTATCTTTTTTAAAGCGGTAAGTTTCACTGCATGAAAAAAATTCTTGCCCTGAGAGACAAGCTGTTTTCCTGGATTATTCTGTTAACGCCTTTTAATAAAAGTTTTATTTAAACATACACTCGTTTAATACATTAAAATGTTCGAAATATTGGTGGCTTTTTGATTTATGGATAAGCCTACTGAAAAATGAATATGTATATATTATATTTTTAAAATATAGGATTATCAAGATGGGTTCGCTTGCGTGCTTTTATACACTAAAGATCACTCCAGTTTCTGCCTTAATTGTCAAAAAAGTAATGTCTAGCTAGATACAAACGCCGGTTGATAAATTATTTTCACTACCTACCCTAAACTTGACGAACTGTACATTTTGGACTAGTTTTTAGTCTTGAAACTGTGCTTCTAGATCCTTAATGCTAGCCAGTAACGAACAAGAACAAATGAAACTAATCATTTTCATTTTGGTTTATTGAAAGTTTGAAACCATAACAAAAATGCTATACAGATAAACTTGGTTGTACTTCAATACTAAGTTATCACTACTTGTTGGCAGGCCGATTTTTAAACTAAGGGCTGTTATTTGTTGGTAACTAAGGAAATTAATCGTTACCTTATGCGTAGAAATAAAATTTTAAGTTTGTTTTTGTATGTTTCCGAGGACTGATGTATATGAGACCTTTCTTTTTACTGAATAATGTCTAAGCCACTCAGTGTAAACCAACAGTTTTGTACATTTTTGTCTTCTTTCAACTCCTAACTGAAAGTAAAGTAACGGTATCCACTCCTTTTTTTTTCGGACCGAAGCTGCAAATTCTTATTTTTTTGGTCGACTTTAGCCTGAAAATATTCTTACGAATATTCTTAGCTTTGGGAATATCGGTGACATCGAATTTCCGTTTTTAAAAGACTGTGGTTTCACACTTGGCCATTTTGGTTTAAAAAAACGCATTCCCCACAGAGGTACCGTGACGTTATCAAATGCAATTACTGTACCCAAAATATGTGTTAACCAGCTAGGGTTATCTGTGCACGAGACGTGTGTGAATGTCGTTCAAAGACGTGACGTGCAAGATCATACTCTCAACAAAATCTGAGACTCGGCCTTATTCCTAAAATATTCTTGAAATTTGGTCAATTACAGCCTCAAATTTTTTACAACTCATAAAAAAGAGTTGTTACTTTAATTGGGCTATGGTTCTCCTTGACCTTTTGTCGGCCCACTCAACGGATTAAAAAGTTAGAGAAAGGAGTGAACCAATCTCTTGATTGAGAGATTTACTATGACCCAATAATTCAGTTGTTAAAATGAACGATAAACTCAGTTAGTATCAGTTAGTGTTTTCCTGGGGTTTTTTTGTCAAATGAAATACGGAGTCACCTTAAGTTGCTAAACACTAAGTTAGGCTAAGTGAGAAAGCTCCGGTTTCTCACCAGAATTTTTTTTTCAAAGAAACAAACGTATCATGCTCTCAAAGCTACCGATGACAATCACCAATAACTTGAAAAGTGTGCGAAATGACCAGCTGCGAAATCTTTATTCAATTTCATAACCGTTATATATAAATGATGTTGCAATGTTTCTCATGAAACTAAAATTGAGAGGTAGTTTTGCTCCGCTGTGATAGAAAAAGCGTGGGAAAAGAATTTTTTAGTTTCGCGTTTAAGGAAGAGAAAGGTAAATTGCGGTAGCAAACTTGAAATGCAGGCGCTGATGAGGATTTATTTTAAACTGGCTTTGTTACTTGTATAAATAGCGAGGCAAGAATATCCAACTGTGCCAAAAATATAAAAACAGGTATTATAAATGTCTCCAGCATATATTCAAATGAAAGTATAAAAGTTAACTATCGTCCAATATCAGTCCTTTCTACTCGTAAGAACTTCATATCATTTTCCAAACTAAGTAACCATGTCATAAAATAGCTATTTTTAATTGGGGCTAGTTCAATACTTCGTAATCAATATTTGAAAGCGGCTCAGATTGTCATGTCATGCATTAAATATATGCACACAATTAATCAAGCCATCAAGAGATTTTAAAAGATTAGAAATTCAATTGCCGTTTAGCGCGCAGACGTGTTTACAATGTGCTCGTGGAATAGAGTGCTCAGAATATCGACACATGACTGCGGGTTAAGCATGTATACAACCACCATAACGCCAGTTTGACTGTACAGCATCTTTTGCCACTTTCGACTACAAAGGTGCCCCAAGCGATCGGTGAACGTTTTGCCGAACTGTGTGACATCTATTATGACAGACAACGGAGTCCAAGGCACAAAACGAACTGTAAATGGGAAGCAAAAAAAAAACGAGCTGCATAACCACGATTTCCTCCAACGCAATCGGTACGTGAGGGATTTCACGCAAAAGTGTGTATCAGTGATAACAGCGGTGATTAGAGCATCCATTTTGGTTACAGATGGTGTTCTTGCGGTCTTAAGGACGTTTGTTTGGCTCGTATTAAAGCCTTTTGAAGTGGTAGCAGATTTAACCAAGTTCCTTCTTCATAGCGTTGAGTTTGTTTACAACGTGATCGCCAACTACCGAAGCATTTGCCTAGTGACATATCAGTGGCTTGAGAGGCACTTCGAAAACCTTGTTGTGAAACAGATACAACGCTTGAATGAATCGCTGAAGCATAAAGCAACTTTAGTACTTAAAATCGTCGAAAATTGGCTTAAAGAGGCAAAGATTTATGCTCGAGGAGCTTTTGAAATTTCGCGACGATTCTTTCTGTTAACAGCCGACTACACTCCCGGTGGTGCGTGGACAGTGAGTGCATTGATATCAGTGTTGACAATAGTGATAGTTCTAAAGTTGATAAGCTATGCCAAGACTCTCACTTCTTTGCTTGGTGTCCTTATAAAACTATTCTTATTCATCGTACAACCAGCCGTCAGCACTTGCAACGAAATTGCAAAGGTCGTTCTTTTTCTGGGTCAACTGATACTGCAGATATTTTATTTCATTTTCGGCGTCTTGGGATCTCTTCTTTATCTGGTGTACATCTTTCTTCTTGGTATCTTAAAGTGGCATTGGAGGGGTCTACAGAGAATACTTCAACTCGAAGTTGTTCAATACATGTGGTGCCTTACTTGGCATGTGACTGTGAAATCTACTGACCTGGCTGTAACCACAGTTCTACCATTTATTTTAGAGACAACCTTACTTATTGGAACTCTCCTCATGGAAGGCTCCTACAAATTGACACATCTTGCGAATGTTTTATACGGCAATTTCTTTGCTGTCGTCTTCGAAGAAAGCAAGGTTAAAGGTCTACTTTCGCCTTTCACTATAACTGTCTGGTTTTTATTCGTTATAGCATTAGTTTATGCATACAGAACAAGAAATCGTTTCCCGGATACAATGTGCTCGGAAATAGAAGAAAATGGAAGGGAAACAAACTTGATTGCCTCGAGGCAAATGAAATCTTCAACAAATACAAAGACATGTTCGAGAGATTCCAAAAGTAAGTACAGAATAGGAACCGAAAGTTATTTGAGTAGGCGATACAGCTCCCACGACCCAAGACTAAGGATCAACTCCTCTAGCACTAGGCACAGAACCACAGATGATTCGTCTGAATCAAACGAAGACAAGACAAAACAAAGCACCACTGAAGGTAAATATAACAAATAAAATTTCGATTACCATATTTGCTGTAATAAGTGCCCAGTCTCTACCTTTACTGGACTCCCCTCATAATATACGAAAGCCCTCCAGCCGACAAGTCAGAAAGACGCCAAAAAGTTCACAAGAAAAATGCACAAAAGACAAGGGTTTCAGTATACCAGGTTTGTTTATCTTGCCATCTTCGTCCACAGTGAAAGTCCCTTCGAGTTACATTTTGGTTGAAAAAATTGCACTTCATACTTTTGCTGTAAAACGTGATTTTCGAGAAACCATATCTTGGATATAATTTGCCTTTTTTGGCCAGCGTTTATCTCTGCTACCTAGAAAACATGTGCACTCATTGTTGTGAGGCTCCACATACCTTCTTAGAAATAAGAAGTACTGAATTTATTTTCCGGTGTTGTTGTTAGTATTTTTTATTCTACAGTATTCTGTTAAATAGGCACATGCAGGAGAAACTACAGTGATTGAGAGATAACTAGTACCCCCCCGACTTAACAACCATACTGCAGCGGCATTTGTCAAGATCTGGTTAACTGACAGTTGATGTTACCGGACGTTGGGTAAAGTTCAAGAATTTTACAAAACAAACATAAAACCCTTGTCTGTGCTTCCATGGCCATCCGTAAACTGAAAGCACTTTGGAAGATTAAAGTAATAACAAAGAAAACTTCGCAGTCATTAACACGCATTGGTTGATAAAGCAATCTAAAGCGCGGTTTTTTTAAAAAAACCCTCATTTTTCGTGTGTTTCATATGCTATCAACAGATGTCTTCCTTTCGACTGACTGAGTATGGGCAAAATTCCAGGATTTTTTTTAGGGATTTCCTAGGTCCGTGGCCTTGGTATACGGAAAAAATTGCGTTATATGAGACTGAGAGTGCACGATAGTTGGCAGTAAAACGAGAATGGAAATTTGAACTCTCAATCGTATCAATCTCTATCTACTTGGCCTTTGGTTTTAGGCGTACGCTTCGACCGTGTGCAGGATAACACAAAAATA
Organism: Umimayanthus nakama; assembly: GCA_027574985.1. NCBI lineage: Eukaryota > Metazoa > Cnidaria > Anthozoa > Zoantharia > Parazoanthidae > Umimayanthus > Umimayanthus nakama. The sequence goes on from JAOBRG010378210.1 coordinate 6,928, forward strand.
GAAAGCCTACTGAAAGGAAGGGTGTCATTGAAGCGTTTACATGTAAGGGACGCCAGTTTCCCTTATGCAAACGGTCCATGCACTTTTATAGATCGACTGCTAAAAATGGCAACAAAAGAAAAAAATTGCGGAAGAACCATTAGAAAGTAATGGAAGGGTAAGAAACTTTTGATTGCACATTTTTCTACTTCACCTGGAAAGTTCGTTTTGGCATTTATCCCGTTCAGGAATTGTTTTTCAAGTGTGATTGCCTTGCACCATTTTTCCCCACATGCTGCCCCCCGTCATTTTCTAATGGCCCCCTTCCGAGGAAACATCTCGAGTTGTACTTGTAGAGTCATCGGATTCGAAGTGCGCTGACTTGCAACACTAAGACTCACTTTCAGCCAGGTTGTCATCGGAAGAGCCCTCTGGAGCACACAGCACACGATGTGTTCGCTGATCGACCGCCATAGACAACAACAGCCAGGAATCTGGTTCCTTAAGTATTCCCGATTTAGCGCTAATTCCATTCAAGTCTAACACCCTCTCTTTTCACTGCCTTTGTATCAAAATTCTAAATGTATGACCATTTTCACTCACCTCAGGACTTCATATCCATGTCGACGCTTCGAGGCACAAGATTTGTACAGAGTTCATCCTTGACAAGTGCGACAAGACGGGACCCGAATGTGACCACCACCATTGTCCTAGGCCCTACCACTGGCAGTACAGATTGGGCCACAGCCAGTGGAAGGACTTCGCTTCCTCCAACAATGAGGTTCTGGAACGCCTGTATTGTAACGTGGAAAGTGCCCTTGTTGAAACCACCGACATTGATCGAAGTTCACTTAATTTAACCACAAGGTGGGCTGTCTTGTTTATGCTGCTAGTGATACGGTTCCTAAATTAACCCCACAAATGAACCTTCGTTCTATTTGTATAACCTCGATCCATAACTGCCATTTGTTTAGCTTGTATCACACAAACATCTCTCCAGTCATCAAAATTTTTCAACAATAGCACAGTACAGTACTTCAAAATTATTTTAGTAAGACAAAATCATTCATTATTTGAGACAAAATCATTTGTTATTTGAGGTTTCGGCTCTGCGTCTTTTTATTTTTTGTTTTGTTTTTGTCTTTGCCGAATGTGGTCAGCGCATTCGCATTATTTTGAATGCGATATCTGTTTGAGAAGCGTGTTAGAAACAAGATGCCAGACAAGACTTCACCACTAGTTACATATCATAATCTCGATTTTATCTTGTCTGTATACAATTTAAATGGGTAAACAGTTATCCGGCGTGTAACAGTTGTCAACAGAATAATAATGAATTCTTATCAGGTATCACATTTGCAGCAGAAGTTCTAGCGCGTATTTGGCCGCAGACATTTCTGTTTCCGCTCCGAAGAACTTCAAAATGTAAACAATTTGTTTCGGTCTTGAGTCTTGTCGCACAGAATCAATTAATGCGGCCCGAGCAAAGCTACTAATAGCTTCTTGTTGTACTTAAAAGTGGTGGTTAGGGGCTGGTCAAAACGTACGGGAGTGGTTTGGAGGAAATGAAAACTCGGTTTCGCAAAAAAACATGACCCGCCCCGTCGTAACGGCACAAAATGTTTGTGACTCAACCCTGACAAGGGCTGAAAGGCTGAAAAACACTTGACCCACCCCCATAATTCAACTTCAAGTATTTTGTTTTTGTCACTTTTTTCCTTTACATCTGTAGCATGGAGAATCCTATACAAGTACACCAATCTTAATCAGAAAAATTGTCAATACTCATGCGTTACAGTTACATCTCGATGTAGTCTTGAATTTCAAAGAATATTGATAGTAAGAAATCATTTATAACAACTTGCACAATCATTTGCCACGAAGCATCTGACTGAGGGGCAAATCGTTATCACCGCTGTCAGTTGTATCAACATGTACATTTGCCCCCACTTTCTCAACTAAAGCTGATCATCTTTGTCATCCGATGAGCTGTTCCTGAACTCTTATTGTTTTTGTTTAAACACCCATTCACTAGCCAATCACACTGGCCAATCAATCAGTGTTAGCAGCTGCTGGTCGACTCTAATTTTATTGTTTATCGAGATGAAGGAGCCGGAGAACACGGAAGACACGCGTACTATTACCATTATCGTCATCATCATCATCATCTTCTTTGTTTTTTCTTGTTCTTCTTCCTTTCTTTCTTTCTTAACTTCATTCATTCATTTATTCATTCAATCATTCCTTCCTTCAATTTCTTTCTTCCCTTCCTTCCTTCCCTTCCTTCCTAGCTTCTTTCCTTCCTTCCTTCCTTCTTTCTTTCTTTCTTTCTGCAATTTCTTTCTTTCTTTCTAAAATTTCTTTCTTTCTTTTTTGCAATTTCTTTCTTTTTTTCTGCAATTTCTTTCTCTCTGCAATTTGTTTGTTTCTTTCTTTCCTCCTTTTTGCAATTTCTTTTTTTCGTTCTGCAATTGAATTCTGCAATTTCTTTTTTCTTTTTCTTCCTTCATTCCTTCCTTTTCTTTCATTCATTCTTTGTTTTCAATCGTTCTTACTTTCTTTCTCATTTGTCCTATTCTTTTTTCTGTTGTTGTTGTTTGTTGTTGTTGTTAATGTTCTTCTTCTTCTTCTTCGTCATCGTCATCTTCTTCTTCTTCGACGTCGTCGTCTTCTTCTACTTACTACAGTTCTAACCATGTATACGTAGGCGATACAGACACGGGCCAAGTACAGTCAAGGTTGATTTTGAGGAAATGAAACTGCGGGTTGATTACGAACGTTTTGAGATCAGAAGACTATCTACTGAATCATACACACGCTGTACCGAGAGCTCGCTAGCGACTAAGTGGGTCTGGTACTGGCTCGACGAAAACAGTGTGTGGCAAGAGTATGGAGACGAAGGGACGGTGAGTTTAACACTATTTGGGGACACTCATAATATTTCAGGTTCTAAATCGAAATGCAGGCAAGAAATGTTTGTTTGCCTGACGCTTAAAAGGAGCGAAGCAGTTTTGGGGTTCAAAAAGGTTAGAGTTGTTGAAGCCGTGAAGAGTTTCAGTGTTTATAAAGGCTGATAGAAAGGGGGAGATTTTAACTGGTCACAACTTTTTGGATATACCGAAGGGAATTATGAAAATCAAGTTGGTCAGGGAAAAGTTGTGCAAATTTTGGATTTGCGCTTCAACAAGTCATCTGTCACATCCATTATTCGCTCTCTAAACGGAAAGCGGTCCTGGAAGTTTGAATGATTTTGTTGAATTATTTTTTCAGCCTGATATTTCTTCTCGGTGTATACCATTCTGAAACTGCTAGATATAGGCAAATTGCTAGCGTTAGGCCAGAATCGCCTACAGATTCCGAACTTCTTGTTACATTGTCGAAATGTCTGTATGTCTGTCCACAGGGGTTTCAGGGACCAAAACAGGACGAAATCGAAGCTGCCTACCTCCGCCATGACACGTCGTATGACTTCAACGCGTCCGAGTACAGTTTCCGCATCTACTTCTCAATGAAGCCGATGTACCAGCGTAACACGGATCCGCTGCAATACACCCGACGGTTGGTGCGTCGCCGCCCTATCCTCCGAACGGATGATCAGATAAACGCGTTGAGGGAGAAAGCAAAAGCCAGGCCGCGCTCGTTGCTTATGAGGCTTTTCAGTTTTGGAAGTGGATGAGAAGGTCCCTATTTTGAGTGTTTACCGCAGTGTGACTGACTCGAAATTTGTTTCAGGTGTTTCAAAAGATGTTTCACTAGAGTAAAGGTCACTGATGTTACACGGGCTACAGGGATTCGTGCGACAGTTGAACGCATGCGACAATGCTCATAGCACGGTTTTTTATTTAATTGTCCTTAAGTCTTCAGAAACTCGCAAAATTTTACTTTTGGAAATGACGGACTTGTCACTTCCGAGAACTCGTCCTTGAGTTGACTTTCAGCAGTAACCATTAAAACAACTTTAACGATTCTGTATGAGATAGTCTTACAAACAACCAACTGAGCAAATTTTGCAGTGTACAAAACCTTTTGGTAGCTTTTTTACATTTATGATCAGTTTGCACTTAAATATTTTTTACACAAAGTAACACATGTAGGCTTAATTCTGTCTACATAAACTATTTTTCTCTCTAAACCGGAATCTTTTTGGCCTTCTTTTTTCAATGACTTACTACCAACCAACCGACTTGACTGACCAACCAACCTGACTAAACTACCAACCTGACCAAAAAACCAACTGACCCAACTAACTAAATGACATGACCAAGCAATCCATCAACCGACTCACTCAAGAGACCAACTAACATAACCAGCGAACCAAGTAACTTGACCAACCAACCAATCTGACTGACCAACCGATCCGACCAATCAACCAACTGATGCAGCCAACCAACTGATTAACTGATTGACAGGACTGATAAACCAACCCAACCAACCAACTGATCAACC